>APFE030496780.1:31534-70448 GCA_000404065.3 Pinus taeda
TACAAGGCATTGAGTTGGATCAAATTCCAACATTTTCCAAGTTTTACACTCAGGAAGAGGATTGGTTAGATCTATGTTAGTATTTAATACACTCAATTGGAGAGAGATATGTCCTAACTAGAATGTTTTATTTTTATTTATAAAAATTATTAGTTTGCAAGGAAATTACTAAGTAAAGATGTTTTAATTTTATTTATAAAATATATTATTTTGGGAGGAAATTATGACATAAAAGATAAAGTTTCTGATTTGTTTTAATTATTGTGATATGTGTTTGGTTCTTAAGAGGTTATAGGTTCAAAACTAGAGGAGTTAGAGTATGTACATACTCTTAAACTTATTAATCAAATCATTGTGGGGAGGAGGTTTGTTGCCCCACAAAGAAGGGGGTTTCATACACCAATTTGTTGTCTAACTTGACCATGACCTTAAAATTACATAATGACTGGAGGTCTATTACAAGTAATGTTTTCAATGTTTTTAATCTTGGTTTTGAGGTTGTCCCTTCGACTTGTAAGAAGCAGTGTGCCCTTATACTTTCATCAACAAATACAAATTATTGAGAAACAACTAGTCTAAGTAAAGAATCATCGTGGCTTCACCAAATCCTTTCAAGTTTGGATTCTAGTAGAAACATCTAACCACACTCTATTGTGACAATCAATGTGTCACTTGTGACAATTAATGGGAGGGGTTTAATGATGTACTACACTAATGTATTTTTCTTTGATATGTTTATGTGCGGTAGCCTTAGGTGTTGACTTGTGTACGTTTATCATATTTATTAAACAATGCCAATTGTTGTCATTACCAAATTTAATGATACACTTGGAGCCAATATCTTAGATCTTGTTTTGTTAAAATATGTGAATTTCTATGTAGCAAACAACTTGATGATGCCATCAAAATCTAAGAAAATAATGGAGCTACTAAATATTATGGACCATCGAAACCTGAAAGCAAAAAAATCAAATCCCTCAATAAAAATTATGGAAGAGACCTTCATCTATTTGATCTCAATGATCAAAACATAATGCAATGACAAAAAATCCCCCTGTTTGTGGGGAAATGGACCACCCTCTAGAAAACAATTTAACTACTAAAGTTTAAGGAGTTGTTCATACTATATCACCCCTTAAATTTGTAGATGTGTCCTTTTAGAAATAATCATACATTCTTAACCATTAAACCAACTCAAACACTCTTTTTCTAATCCAGATTTATGACGGAATGAAATGAAATACAGATATAAACAAAAACACTAAGCTACGACAAATACAGAACTTCAATTTATTAATAACAAAGTACTGAAAATGGTTTACATGCATAATGGAAATAAACTAGCTTGGGCGATGGTAGCTTATCTAGGAGAAGAGATGTGGCAGCTACATGGCTTCTGAAATGTGTTACAGTGAGGTTTGAATACCATTTTATTATTGAGAAACAAGGTAAAACTCTAAACACCCAAAAACCTAACCGTGGGAGATGAAACACAAAATGTTTGTGGGCCCTGTTAGGGTTAGTTGGTACATCAACTTCCTAGGGTCGTAACTTTTGCATATGATCTATTCAGGACCCAAAAGAATTCCAAAAATAATAAGTTATGCTACAATTAAAGAAATGGAAAGAAATAGTGTTGAGGGTCCAAGTGAAATAGGAATGTGACCACCAATATGTACTAGCAATTGCCCCTAAAGGTGTAAAGACACACTGAAGGAATTGAACATGCCTATGATGTTACTACAAAAATGTTGCAGCAAAGGAAAGATAACAACATAAAGGGTGGAGGATGGAGGGGAGGAAATTTCTATAATGTTATTGCAAAACTGTTACAACAAAGGAAAGATAACAACCTAAAGGGTGGAGGATGGAGGGGAGGAAATGTGTTCAGGCTTCCAATAGTCTCACACTTGTGCCAATGTTTGTTTGATAGAAGTTGCTCAAACCACCTAGCTAAATCATTTTTTTCCAATCATACTACTATGTCAAAATTTTATATACATATTATATCCACTATATAACATGCAAGGTAATGAGGAGAAACATTACCATATGTCCTCGTGGGCATTGGTGCACAAAAAATGTAATTGCACAAAGGAAATGACTAAAGTCAGTGTGTGTTGATAATGAGATTAATTGAAGAGCATATTTCACTCAATTGACCTTCAGATTCTAGGACATTCTACAATCAACATAAATAAGGGGGTTTGTTTTAGAGTTTTAGTTATCTCCTTTTAAAAATTAATTAATTTGTAGCCGTTTTCCTGGAGCCATTAATTCTAGTTTTAAATTTAAATTTAAATTTTGTCTAGCAAATATTTGTTGCAATTGAAAATTTATGTGGTGTAGTTTACACAATCCAAGTTTCCAGGTAAACTTTCAAGGCAATGCATACATTTATGCATTCAAAATACAATTTTTAAAATGAAAAGTTACACATGCTATATGCATATATAGAACCAGTGTGGATCCATTTTGAAGAGAATTAAATCTGTTGTAGATCTAAACCAGAAATATTATAGATCTGATATGATAACAGAAATAACCCAATAAATAACAAGATCGAAATAGATAGAAATGCTTCTTTATTATCAAACCCTTATGGTAGGGCAACACCATACATTCACTCTTTAAGGAAGGAGAATACTCCACAAGCCATTCATACAAGAATACTTCTCTTCATATCTCTCCATGTGGAGTCTCTAGCCTCTATATAGGCCTCATACATACAATACCATGCATCATTACCATGGTTTCCTCATACCATCAACTAATACCATGGGCCCCTTACATTATTATTAACTACTTGTGGTCCCTTACATGACATGGGTTAACCACCTTATTTATTACTATGGCCCATCCCATTATTACATTATTACCTTGGGTACCTCCCTCGGTACCCCATATTACCCCCCCTAGGTATATAACATTCCACCCCCCTTAGCATGTTTCGTCCCCGAAACATGGGAAGAACACAAATAATAAGATCTACTCAAAAGAGTAGTCCACTGATACCATGCACGTGCATCTAGCCATCCAAGAGAAAGGTGAACCCTCGATCTCGCTGGTGCCTCGCTCACTTGATATGGAAGTTGACCATGGCAGCTCTTCTGTGTTGATGTGTAGAAGGTGGATCTTGCTCCTCGTTATCTCATACTGTCCTTGTGGCTAATAGGTTGCCATCTTGTTGGTTGTTCTTGCGGGGTGATGTGGGTGATGATATGTTGAAGCTTTAACCCACGGTGTCTTTTTCTTGAATTCACCCTGCTGAGGTGCCTGTTGTGGTGTCTTCTTTTCCAATATGACTTCAACCACTGAGTCCTCCTCTGATGTATCAGCACCTGTAACCTTTTCTGCTTCAGCCTCTGTTTGTGTCTGATTGTCGACCATCAACTGCTCATCATCTGATATGTCAGACCTTGGAACATCTTCTGCTTCAGCCTCATTAGACTCTATTTGTTTATTAATGGAAATATCTTGTAGTGTCATTTTCTTCTTTTTATACCAGAGCTTCAGGAATTTCTTCTGTACATTAATATTGATAGTACCTATCGATTCCATCCAAGGGTATCCCAAAACAACATCTATGTTATCCATATCTGAAGCATAAAAATCACTATGAAACACATACTTATCCATAGAAAGTTTCAAATCCTTATAAATTTGAACATCCTTATCATCAACCTGTGTATTTTCAATATGTTTTGCTAGGACTTGCAATTTTTTTTCCAATTTAACATTGATGACATTATGTTTACCATTAGGATTGATAGAAACAATGATCTTCTCTTTCTGAATCAATCCATGAACCTGCAGTAAGGAGATACCCGTAGCAATTAACCCCTTATGTGTCTCATTCTCCTTTTTTCTAGCCTGAGACCATTTGTCCAAAATGACTTTTTCAAATTCTGCATCTGAAAGTTTGGTCAACTGCTTGTGGTCAAGTGATTTCCACCATCATGTGGCAGCCTCATCTATTAAATTAAACCACACTTTATCCCTCCAATCTGTCCCAAATATACGCTTTAGTTCCTTTATGAGTTCTTCAATAGTCGGACCATCATCTTTTCCTGTAAAAAATTCCTTGCTAGAAGCCATGAAGGTTTGAAAAAATCCACTTGGCTAAAATTCGAGAATGTCACAGTTTCGTCAATATTGCTCAGAATCTCTATTATAACCTGTTTTTGGAAATGTAACAACCATTCTGCATCTGCCCATGTGATAGAAATCTTGATCCAAGCACTAGAATTCCAGATCTGCGCTGCTACTCTCCCGCCGTCACCCAAAATTTCTGAAAAGAGTGCTGATTTTAAATCAGCGATATCTCCGTCATCTTGACTTCGATTCTACTGATTTTTTTTTTTGAAATTAGGTGTTTTTTCACAAAGATTCTAGATCTACAATTAGATCTTGTAGATCTTGCACCAGGACGTTTAGATCTGTGCCGCAAATTCGCTGCCTCGAAAAATTGTCTACAACCGTAGTGATTTTTAGATCAGCGATATCTCCTTCATCCGGACTCCGATTTGACCGATTTTATTTTTGAAATCGGCTATTTTTTCACAAAGAATACAGATCTGCAATTAGATTTTGCAGATCTTGAACCAAAACGTACAGATCTGATCTGCAAACTCGCCGCCCTTGAAACCCTAGAAAAATGAAAAACAATTCTCCACTTTTGTGCCCAAGAAAGTGCTCTAATACCACTTGTTGTATATCTAAACCGAAAATATTATGATAATAGCAATAACCCAATAAATAACAAGATCGAAATAGATAGAAATGCTTCTTTATTATCAAAACCCTTATGGTAGGGCAACACCATACATTCACTCCTTAAGGAAGGAGAATACTCCACAAGCCATATGCTTGTTTATACAAGACTATTTCTCTTCATGTCTCTCCATGTGGAGTCTCTAGCCTCTATATAGGCCTCATACATACAATACCATGCATCATTACCATGGTTTCCTCATACCATCAACTATTACCATGGGCCCCTTACATTATTATTAACTACTTGTGGTCCCTTACATGACATGGGTTAACCACCTTATTTATTACTATGGCCCATCCCATTATTACATTATTACCTTGGGTACCTCCCTCGATAGCCCATATTACCCCCCTAGGTATATACCCCATATTACCCCCCCTAGGTATATAACATGCATTGTAGCCGGATATTGCTGGAATAAAAACACTGAGCAACCTTTGAATGCTGGTCTTCCCGTTTAGGTTTCAAGGGTAAAATGTCTGAGTTCATTGTGATTGTTTACAGTGTTCATTGTGTGTTTGATTTTATTTACAGTGAGGATTCTCTTCAATGTGTTTAAGATGCCCTTAACTCATAATCACTACTCTTAATCACATGAAACATGTAATATGATTTTTTAATTATTTAATTTATCAATTTAATTAAAAGGAAAGAAAGATGATGCTATTTTCAAGATAAATTTTAATTTTTGTTTTGTGAATACTGCTAAGAATATTTTAAAATATTTTATAACTTTGAAATTTGTACAATTATTATATTAAATTAAAAATTTTTGAAGTCCTATGCTAAAATAACATCCATATTAAAAAAAATATTTATTTTAATTAAATATTAATTAATATTTAATTAATATTTTAATTTCATTTAAAAAAGTAAATATAAACTTAATTTAATACTTTAAACGTTAAACTTTGTCATGTCCGTTAGAATATAATTAAGTGAGAAGAACAACACTCGACACAACCATTTAAATTAAACTTAATTATTATTATTATCTTGTTTCTTACGTCTTGATAAACAAATCTCTAAGAAAAATCATACCAAATACTGTAACGGAGCTTTACCTCTTATCATTTAGATTTCTACATTGAGTATTCCTATCCCTTGGTTTGCAAGAGTCTTACTATCCCTTGAGCATTTTTGTAGAAGTGTGGGGATGCAAGTCAATATCAGCAAAACGAAAGTAGTGGTTTTCTCTAAGAATGGAAAACATAACCAACATAAGTTTTACTTTGAAGGCAACATTTTGGAAGAAGTTGCAGATGACAAATATCTTGGAATTGACATCAACAAAAATCTAAGCTTGAATGGTTGTAGAAAGAAAAGAACTTTGGGGGGTTGGAAAGCGTTTTATACTTTTCAAAATAGGTGTAGAGAGGCAGATTTATGAGACTGGAAAACCACTCAAACTCTTTTTGGGCTTCTAGTGATTCTCTATGGTTGTGAACTATGTGTCAGCAGTACCTCCTACATGCAGTGGAGACAAATTGAAGAAATTTAGAAGCGTTTGATTACAAACAAATTCAAGATTAAAAGTGCAGTTCCTTATGCTATATTGTTAAATGAAACAGGGACTGCTCCTATTGAAGCAATTGCTATGGTGCGAGTCATAAGGTATTTAAACAAATTGAGCAAATGGAAAAGGGTAGATGGCCAAAGGTTGTCTTTAATGACAGATTGTGCAAAAAAAAAAAAAAATTGGATGCAACAAAATAACAAATAGTTTAATAAATGGGGTATTTGCTTGAACGCGTGTCCCATAAACAACAAAGAGATAAAAGCTTTTGTTATGGAAAAGTTCCACAAGCGTACTTGGGATAAGGAGCTAGGAAGAAAGAAAAAGCACTGTATTGAAGCGTTTAATTCCACTCATAGTCATCAACCAAAAGCATACATAGAGGCCAATATCTCTTGGAGGGCCAAAATTCTTATTGCTCAGTTAAGGACTAATTCTCATCAACTCTGTTGTAAAACAGGGCGCTGGAAAATGCCAAAAGAAGTGTGGGAGGAAAGAGTATTCATTTTTTGTTTTTTCAGAAAAGTGGATACATAAAAAACATTTCATTTAGAATGTGAGGCCTTCAAAGACAATAGTGAAAATTATGCAGATATGCTGGTAGCTAGTGCTTGGGATAATTTTTTTAACGAGAGGTTTGTTGAGAAGCTGGGAGCATTTATTTTGAAGCTTCACAAAAAAAGGGCCGAATACATCAAGTAGATGAAGAAGCAATCTGTCCCATAGGCTATCTTTTCTCGTGGACGTTAAAATAATTTCTTATTCTTCTTCCTCTTCCTAATGGGGATATATCTATTGCTCTCTTTCAAAAAAGACAGGGTAAAAACATGGTTTGATGTTTGACCATAGTATAAGTCAATTGTGATTTGAATTTGTTACTTGTTGATTTGAGTTTTAAAGATCTAGATTTTGAGTGTTTTTGTTGCAGAGAAGCAAGTTTGATCACAAATTTGAAGCCTTTTGATATGGATATTTGAGGAATAAGCTTAACCTGAGAGTCTTTAGGAATACCTTTCCACTAGTCTAGGAGCGACAAAGAGAATGTTTTAAGTAGTAGTATTGTTACTAACCGATCACTTAACAACTCCCTTCAGAGTTAGTGGGAAACTTGGAGAAGGAAAATCTTGAGTGATGAGCCCCTACGGTAAGGTCTTATTTTGAAGTGTGAAAAGCTTTCTATTATTTTTGGGGTTACTGATGTACTTTGGCACTGGATCTCGTAGAAATATGTGAGAGGTTCTAGGTATTCGTAAAATTCTCATGCTTTATTCTTTGTTTGTGTTTCGCTGTACTGCTCTGACCTCATTTCTCATGTATGTAATAATTGCTGCATGATCTAGAGATAGGTTGAATTGGTAAACCCTGTGCACTGTATCCAAATATGAATCCTGAAACGATTCCTATAACTGTGTCCCTTCTGCAGGTTGATGCTGCTCTTGACCTCAGTCATACACAAAATATTGGAAGGATGATAAAAGCTCATTTCCCACATTCACAGGTATCAGCATTTCTTATAAACGTTAGCTGCAATTCATCTTATTGTTTTTTTTTTCATCTTTTCTTTTTGCTAGTAGTCTCGGTGTTGATCTTGGTTGTATTTCAAAATTCAGACGAGTTTCTGGAATGGAAATAGGCACGAATTTTTTCCACTCCGCAAATTCTTTCCCTAGTTATCGGAAATGTTATCTTAGATGAGGAAAACATCTCTATTAATTTTTTACATGAATACTGTCTTTAATGCGGCTCACTTGTGATGTTTTCAATGGACAGTTTATTGTTGTTTCGCTAAAGGAAGGCATGTTTAACAATGCCAATGTAATATTCCGGACAAAGTTCGTGGATGGAGTGTCTACTGTAACAAGAACGGTGCCGGCAAAACAAAAATAAGAAGGATTCAGAGGGCAGATCTGAGCGGTATGTTCAACCGTATAACTTTTGACAGCAACTTGGTCAATTTTCCTGCAAATATTAGATCGCAGGAATTTGTGTTTATTAATTTTCCATTGCCTAAAATTATTAATGCAGGAGGCTATTGAAGGAGAATAAAGTGATAGAGATCAAACAAGTGCTTATAAACTAATCGAACCCCCACCTGCTTGAACAGAAGTTCAAGTGTTATTTCCCATGGGTTGTTTCATTAGGGATATCGTTGCTTGCATTACTCGTCTGAAAGAAATGATTGAAGGTACTATTCCTTCTCGGAGGTCTATTGTAAAGGTCTTAGATTTACATGCATTGTGCTATATGTATTGGCAATATAGTTTGTCAGTTTGTATATGATACACGAAAGTTCTTTTGTTATTGAGAATAATCATATATCATATAGAAACTGGCTAGAAATATATCTTCGTTTCTGCGGTTTGTTTGTCATAACGTCAAGTACATACTTGTTGATGTTAACATCCTCCGCAGTTGCTAAGAAAGTTTGAATTCTTTGCTCACCAAAACATAACTTATTATTTACCATGTATAAAATATGAAAATATTGAAAAATTACAGAGTCGGCCATTATTTTGTGATTGTACTTGCATCTTCAAATCAAGTGTCCGCGTCGTATCTATACATTAAAGTTTTATTACTGTCAGTAGTCATGAAGAGAGTGAGGCCTGGCCTTATTTTCTGCAGTAGGCTGCAAACTGGGAAGAAAATTAATGGAGTTATTCCTGTGTATGATTAGGCTAGGCCATGTATCTTGGTCTTTCTCTGTTTTTCATTACGATCTTCAGATGCTTATTATATCTATTTTCTATTATCGCAGCCTTCTATGTTACTTTTCTTTACGGTAAAAATTATAAAATCCTGTTCATGGCCAAAGTTGATGATTTGCTAAAATTCTCTGTTTTTTCTCAAACAACGATTACGAACTGTTTAAACCAGCCTTGCTGTTGTCCTTTACCATGATTGGGAATTTCAAATTAGTTTTATTGGTTAGAAAAACACCAGTACAAAAACTGGGTCATTTTGACGGAAGTAATTCCCTTTTTTTTCCTGGCTAGCTACCCAAACTGAAATTAAAGCCTTGAATCAAGCAGAAAATGATCTGCTGAACTCTAGTAGAAATGGGATTTGTTTTATCTTCAATGAAAATTCAGAAAATTGGGTGCCATATTTCTTGTTTCTGCTGTGCCCATATCTGAGAACACTAAATGACATCAAATAATGTAGGTGGTGGTTTTTAAATGGCCTTTTACTTCTGTTGCAATATTTTACATTTATGGACACCGGTGTTTAAAAAAGAAGTTATCATGTCATTGAATTTTCGTTCCAGTACATGTGCGGAGATGGTACAACATTTCAACAGATGAAACAATGAATTTCATTTTTTTTTTTTCTTTTTTGATCGTCTCAAATTATCTCTTTTATGAGAAACCACACATAATTCCCGAAGATTAACTTTTAGTTTGTTATTGATTGATACGCATGATCTCTCCCAAATTCTTAAGAGGCTTCATCAGGAAAGCACATCTTTTAGACTCTTTTGTTGAATCTATTTTCAGTGCATGCTCTATAAAATGTTATACGGATTTCTTAATTTTCATACCTCTACCACTATTGTTGAGAACTTGTGATTGGGCACACTCAGGATTGTCATTCGGTTTGATCTACTTGTAAACATATAGTGCCATAAAATAAATATAATCGAACGCACCGCTTCAGTAAAAGAAAAACATGTCGTGAATGTCAAGAAATATATCCTTATTAATTGCAGGACAAAAGCAATTACAAACCCTTATTTTTATATGCGATAAAATATTTTAAATTGTAGGATCGAGGGTTTGTCTCAAGTTAAACATCGTTTTTGCTGTTCACACCTGGAAATTGATGGTTTTTTCCCCATCAAATATGTTCATTTTGTTCCATTAATACATTTAACATATTTAAAAAATATATATTTACACATATGATATTTTTGTTTATCTTGTTTCAGAATTGAATATTTTTTGTAAAAGTTATGACATAATCTTTTTATATATATTGTATCACAGATAAGCGTGTATCAGTTTTATGATTTGAATAATGGAAGCATAATTTTAGTATGATATTTTGTGAATTAATGGTAAGCCTGGTCTGTTTTGGTAAATAAAATTGTATCACATTGTAGAAAGTGCTAGGCCTATATATAGCTTTTGATCTCACTTTTCTGATCATAGAAGCCAAGGCTGTAATGTGTATAATGATTTTTCAAAAACAAGATGGGGCAATCAGAATTCAGCTTCAAGTTCATAATATCAAAATGTAGATTTGCAATAAAGTCTTAGCTTTCTTTTTATAAAGAAGATCCATCTCTTAGCTTGTCTTTCCTTTTTTTTTTCAAATGTTCCTCGGAGTTTATATTATTAGAATTTTTTTTCGTTGTAAAAAGGAAACTATCTGTTTGCAACATGTTCATTTCCCTGTATTGAAAGTACTGAGAAATGATGAATGAAGGTATCATACTAGAGGTTTGTTAGTGGCTACAAAACATGACACACCCCCACCCAGCGTTCCATGTCGTGTGTCAATTGTGTTGGATACCCGGAGATTGCCATCCAACTGTTGGCCACTCGTGGTGGTTTGTAGGTGTGTCCCATGCGTGTTTGACACTAGGAATAATGTTTGTTCTGATGTGATTGACTGCCAGATTTCTAAAAAAAATGTTAAAACAATTTCAAAAGCTATGTGCGTATGTGCTTTTAGATGTCAAATAATGTTTCATGTAGTGTTATGCTAATTTTCTTACATCTTGATATTTAACATTTCGTTTCTCTAATTGTAAGATTTTTACAGTACTTTTTGCAATACTAATCTTAGTGCGAAACTATCTTTAAACCCTGCATCAAAATAGAAACAAACAAACAGATAAGTAGTGTGAAATTCAAAGAAAAACCCACTTTAACTGATTTTAATTCAAATTAATGGTCTCAACTCAAACCAACTAACTAGGCTTATCGTAATTGATCCCAAATAAAATTTGCCAGCTTGGCTCAATCCAACTAACTTTGCTCAAACTGGTCACATTGATGCACCTAAAATTAAATGGGTCAACTAAGCTCAAATGAATGAACTTAGCACATTTTGGCTCAGGGTTTCTAGCTTGACTTATCCTAGTTATCTTAGCTCATCGTGGTTCAAGCACATTGTCTAGTTTTATTTTGCCTCAACAATATTGGTTTCAACTTAATTTTTCTATCTTTCATTATTTTTAGCATCTCGACTTAACTTGTCTAGGCTAGCTCATTTTTCATTTTCATCCAAACCAAGAATAATTGAGCGAATCAAGAATTTAAGTCTCTCACGTGACTAGTGCTTCAAATGCCAAGAGAACAATTCACCAAAATAATAGTTATGATTAATTTCACAAGTCAAGGTTGATGAAGCCAAGGAGAAATCTCAATTGGCCTTCTAAATGAATAAGTGCAACTTAATAAGTGGCTTAACCCAGGGCATCTATACATGACCAAGAGAATGTTGGGCTGCTCACCAACTTAATGGTTCTCACAACAAATTAAACAAGTGTTGCTCCATTAAAGAACACCCCACATAGGCAACAAACAATGTTATCAGAACTGGATTGGAATTGTTGGAACTGACCAGTATGATTGGTTTGGGTGCACAACCAGTCCGATTGGGGCTTTGAAACCAGAATAGGCTAGTTCGATGTCGGCCCAGTGTATTTCACCAAATCATCTAGTTCATGACTTGTTCCATGCGGTCTGTACCTCCATGGGCTATTGTAAAAAAATTGCTCCATTTTTTAAATTTTTTTTAGTTGGGCTTCCCACTTCTAATTCTCTCTTAGGCCAGTTTATTGCTATGCAATTGATGGTAATGTTGAATTCTTAAAGTTAAAGTGACATTCTTCTTTATTTTTTATTTTCATCATTTTACTTAAATATTTAACATTACCATGAAATGACTAAGGATGTTTGAGAGTAGTTCCAACCTCATTGGATTTCATATGGAGAAAGTAGAATTTTAGATTTCTATCAAAATCAAGAAGAGTTGATAATTTTCCATGATTTTAGGATTGAGGGGATTGCAAAGTTGACATTGGATTTTGTTGTGTACGAGGGTATGAAACTAGTATTTAATAAGAAACACCAAGTCTTTTATGTACTTTGATGTTAGTTGCATTGGTTGTTGAACTCCTTTATCATAACTCTACTAAAAATGTATCCATCATTGAATCATAATCTAGATATGATTTGCTACTTTTTTCTATCTTATTTTAATGCTTAGAGGGTTATATTGATAAGAAAGATCCCAATATAGGTAACGATTTCGATGATATGTAGGCATTTATTGTAACATGATTTTTTTTGGATGCTAGAGGCCATCTAAAGCTTATTTGTTGATGTATTTTCAGTTTAGAGATGGACTTCACTATAAGATATTTTATTATTTTTAAAATTTTAAATGAGCATTAATCAAGCATTCATTAACTTTGAAACACTAAATGCATATAAACTCAAGTCATGGTACATAGATTTTAACGTGGAAACCCATGCGGGTGAAAACCACAAAAAACTTATCTTTATAAATGTTTGTAGGCACCAACCTATTATTACAAAACTTATAAGCACCAACCTATTGGAGACACCAATCTCAATGGAGACTCAACAAGATATCATATGGGCACCAACCTATTGGAAACACGAACTCCTTGCCTAAGCACCAACTTAGCAAGACTTGTATAAGCACTATCTTAAGATCTTCATACACAATACTTCTAATTTTACCTCTATGCTTCATACTTCATGTATTTCACAACATCATCACACCATTAACTTTAATGCTCCAACGTGTTAATTTTCTTGTCAATCGAGCATCTGGCAATTCATTAACCTAACAAATTGCAGATCTAGTGAATGAAAGCATATCTAAGTTCTTAACTTAATTAGCGATGCCTCTCTCAATATATTGTGTTGTTGTATGGTGTGTTTTCCTCTTCTCCTTAGTCTTGCTTTTATAGTTTTACATAAGCTAAATCCCTAACCTTAATCTCCAAAGTGATTGATGGTCAATATTAGATCTCGACTCACTTGAAATAAAGGGATGAGATTAATAAACAATCATGAAAGTAATTTACTTTACTTTTTATAAGTTTATTTTAGCGCAATTAGCGAACATAAGAATTATTTGTTTTTCTAACTCAAAACTAATGTCAAGTTACAAAAAGAACTTGCTCACACTTGAGCAAGTGCCTAATATTTGTGGCCAATTTTTGCATGCCTAGACACTTAGGCTTGTGCATAAGTACTTGCTAAAGCTACAAACAACAACACTCTCTCTTAGTGAGGGAAGTAATTCTAGCTTGTGGAACTAGCTTCAATCTTGGAATTGCATTCATTGCCAGGATTGCTCCCTCACATTTGCATTCTTGTCGACCCTTGCTTGCACCGTTTCGTCCTCTCACGACCTATTCTTTGTGCCACAACCCTTGCTACATTTGCTACATTGCCCCTTGTGTAGTTTGTCACTTGCACCCGACTATGTTGTGCCTTGCTCCTGCTGTGCCTTGACCTTGTCGGTTCATTCGCTTGTGGGTTGTGGATTGGTGGGTTTAACGGTTCACTAAGTGTTGCTGTTCTGCTCCACTTTTTATTTATTTTTAAAATTTAAACATAAAACACATCCTTGTTTTTTTTTTTTTATTTAATAAATTTATTCATTTTATTGTTCTCTTTTGTCTTTGCCACAAACGTCTTCGCTTGTAGCGCCTCAACAATATTTTTGTATGCCATTTCATCTGTATACAACTCAGTGTGTGCAACTCAACGACTTGTTTTTATTTATTTATTTGATTTTATTTCAGCTACTTTTGTGCCATACGAGGTACGACTTACAATCTTAGCCTTCAAAAATATTTGTGCCTCGTACGATCGTTAGCTAAACTTGGCTCTGGTAATTCCTTTACGAAGTTGACTTATTGCATGATTTAGAGTTCAATTTTCACAGTTTCGTGCTCTCATACCATGTTAAACATTACTTAGATAAATTAATTGAGAGCGATAAATTTACCAACAATAACACACACACAATGTTTATCCTAGAAAGAATCCCAATTAGGGAAAAAAATCAACTAACAAAATAGTCTATTAGTTCCTTGGCAAAAAACTAGCAGAGCTAGCCAAGTGAGCCTTCATTGTTCACATTTATGGCACATTACATTGAAGCTCAAAGACGATATCATTCCATTCAATTTTGAAACTATAGCACCAAAGATGATAACATTCCATTTAGTCTTGAAACTATAGCAGGAGAAACAAGAGAGACACATGTTACACTTAAAGCCTCCCACTTCGATTCCATTTCTTTTAACCACAGAATGGATGAGATACAAGACCTTTCACCCTTGGGTCTGACCTCATTCTGACTCAAAATGCTGCTCAGTATGACATAATAATGTGCCTCTACAACCTTATAGTCTCACCCATCAATGTCCTTTGGTAGTAAAGAATGCATGCTTTCTCAACAATTGCATCTCCAGAGAGGGAATTAAAAGAACCAATTGAATAAAGGTAGTGCTCCTAGCTTCTTCAATCAAGAAATCTATCCATCAGTCAGGGTTCAACACGAATTGCCGGATGAGGTAAACAAAAACAGAGGGAGAACCAGAAGCAACGCTGACAATATTCTCCTACGTGGGAGTTGAATCCTTTTATGCAAGTGCGGAGGGCTTCCTGAGGAAACTGGAAGGTGGGTTTAAGGATTTGAAATAACAGGGTCCAAAACTCGCTCGCTAGTTAGTGGAATGGTAAGTCTACATCCCTTGTCTTGAACACCTTTGTATCACCTTCTAAGTATGGCATATTAAATCTTCTTCAAGTTGCAAACTGTAGAAATTCCTTGTAGATTCAAACTGCTAATTGTAATTTACTAAAACTAAGTACTTGAATCTACTCTACCAACTATGGAAACAATTAACAATCACGAAATAACAAAGCATACGAGAGAAATAATTCAATTAACACATTACACAATGAATTCTTGGGGAAAGCCAAGCCTAAAACCCTTGCTATCTGTATATTGCATTAGTCAGACAATATTAGAAGATTGCAATGCTTTACTCAACCCCGAGAAACCTCTGCTCTATCTCTATTTGTCTCACAACTTCCTAGAAAATCCTATGCCAATAATTAACCAATTTTCTACTTGCCAAAGTCCCTATTTCCTTGTGCTGTTTCCTTGGGAATTAGCCCCTACTAATTAGGAAAATTCCTCAATTGGAATTGCACAATCCATCACAGGCCTTCCTCTGATTGCATGCACCACTTGTACAATATGGATGATTATACAACTGATAGTACACTGCCCTTGAACTCCAATCTCAACTGGGTAACTCTCAGATCTGACATGCATGAGTTATTTATGAGCGAATCATCAATTAACTAGTTGAACACATGAAACAATACCCCACTGTCTGACCCTCTACTAGTTCCTCCACTAATTGGAACTAGTTTAATTGAACTTAACTTAGTTAAATTGAATTAATTAATTACAACTCAAAATAAACTCAACCAGGCCTCCTATAAAGTAGGACATAGTCTACATGACTCAAGTTAGACCCTCAAATCAAATTCACTGAGCCAACTAATTCAAATTAACTTAGTTAACTCATACATGTTGTCTTGTGACGTGGAATTACAATTTTATTCCTTATTTAATTCAAGGACAAATAAATCAAGATTTTTCTTGTTGAATTTTCAACACCCCCTCTCAACAAGAAAGGGATTATCAGATACCCCAGTCTCGCCTTATGTAACTCTAATTTTCCTTTTGATAGTGCCTTAGTCAAGATGTCTGCATCTTGTTCTTCTGTAGGAATGTACTCCATCAACATGATTCTCCTCCGCACACAATCTTGTAGATGGTGATATTGAATGTCGAAATGCTTGGAATGATCATGAAAAACTGGATTCTAAGAGAGTTTGATACAACTCCGATTGTCACAGTAAATCACTGTAGGATCCATCTATAGACCAAATAACCCAACGAGGATCTTTCTCATCTGGATAGCCTCACAAGCTGCTTGACTAGCGACCATGTACTCTGCTTCTGCCAAACTGAGTGCAACTGATCTCTGCTTTCAGTTGTACCAAGAATCTACTGCTGGCCCAACACTGAAGATTCCTCCTGATGTGCTCTTCTTGTCTGATGGAATCCCTGCCTAATCTGCATTTGTGAAGCCTTGAAGCTTCACCCCCTCTGTCTGTCTTTACCAAAGACCAAACTGAGTGGTGCCTCTAAGGTAGCTCAATAAATGTTTAGTTGCTTTCCAATATAGTTTGGTTGGCTTAACCATTGCTTGACTAAGCTGATTAACTGCAAAGCATATGTCCGATTGTGTGTTCAACAAATACATAAGTGAACCCACAAGTTGCTTGTAAATAGTAGCCTCCATTACTTCATGTGAAGTAGCATCTTCCTTCCTCCAATTCCTTGCTAGAGGAGTCTCCATGGGTTTGTTGCTCTCCATGTGGAACTTCTTCAATATCTCTTTAGCATACTTGCCCTAAGAGACAAACAATTCCTCATATCCTTGCCATATTTCCATACCAAGGAAATAATGCATGAGCCCTAGGTCCTTCAGCTCAAATTTTCTTGCAAGTTCGTCTTTTCAAGATTTGACCAACTTCTCATCACATGTTAGAATTAAATCATCGACATATAATTACTATAATCAATAATTTACCTTCAACCGCAATATGGTAAAGGTTTGCGTTTGCTTCACTTTTGGTGAAGCCCAACCTGGTGAAATAACTGTCAATCTTTGTGTACCAAGCACGAGGTGCTTGTTTCAATCCATACAATGCTCGCTGGAGTTTACACACATTCGACTCTCTGTTGAAAGTCTCAAATCCTTCTGGCTGCTCAATTTACACCTCTTCCTCAATCACTCCATTTAGGAATGCTGTCTTCACATCCATCTGATGTATCTTCCATCCCATTTGCGCTAAAAGTGCTGGAATAGATCTGATTGTAGAGTACCTTGCTATTGGAGAAAAGGTCTCCGTGTAATCAATTCCCTCCACCCGAGGGAAACCTTTGGACACAAATCTGGCCTTGTGTTTCACGATACTCCCATATTCTGCTTGCTTTACCTTGTAAAGCCGTATGGAACTCACCACTAACTTGTTTGCTCGTCTTGGGACCACTTCCCAAACACTGTTTCTGTTAATGGAGTCATACTCCTCTATCATGGCATCAACCCATACTCGTTGCTACATTGCTTCCTTGAATGAGGTTGGATCAATCTCTACACTCTCGCTTATCAGAGCCATGTAGCTAGTGTACTGCTCAGGTGACCTCTGCCTACACTGTGATGTGGGTGCTCCCATATTCTCTATAGCATCATGCATCAATCTGTCAACTTCTTTGGTGCACTTCCTTCCATCTATGGATGATCTGATATTCACCCTATGAGTGACATCAGTTAAAGATTTATTGTTTAAAGGTATTACAGACTCGTGTTGGTGTGTGTTTTGTGTTATTTAAGCAACGATCAATCAGATTGCCAATACACAGACAATAGAATGGAAAGACAGTAGAGAAATACAGTAAGCAAACACAGAGACACAAGAATTTTAATAACGAGTTCACCCTATTCTCCAGGGCTACGTCTCCGGTCCAGCGTTCAGTGGTGGCCTTGTTTTATTGTGTCTTTTAGCAGAGAATTACAATATAGGGACTCAATGTGAGTTCCCCTGAAGTAGGTTTTTCTTGGCAGGGTGGTTCTTGGATTCCCAAGCCACTACAGTACACAGAATCTTCTTCTTCCTACCAACTCTGTGACCTTTTGGTCTACAGTGGCAAGAGCCCAATGTGGTGCTCAGTCCGGATAGATTCCTCCATGGGATGGTTTGAATCTCTCAAGCTCTCTGGTGCTCGATGCTGCCGCTGGTCAGCTCGACCCTCTGTCTCTTTCTGCTTTTGCTTCACTGTCTTCTTTCTCTGTGTATTCCATCCTCCTCTCGGGATTCTAGTCTTTCCTCGTCTCTCAGGCTATTCTCCGATTTGACTTCCCCGTGTATCTTTCTGCTGTTCATGGCTTTTATACATTCGAACTCGTACTTGTTCAGTTCCTCTTCCGCCTCTGTTGATTCACCTTCTGCAGTTGTGCTTGGAGTTCCTTGTTCGGTGTCAGCATGAATGCTCAGGAAGTGGCTACTTGTCCTCCTCTAAACAACACCAGCCTGCTTCGTCGGTTCATTTCTTCAGTTATGTTGTGGATGAAGTCTTTCCTCCACTGTGGCGGTCAAACGAATTTCAAATCTTTACAAATCGCAGCGTATTCTTTTGTCGATTCTGCTTCCTCCATTGGGCTTGATCTCAGCTGTCCGATATGGGGCCTCCAGATCCGACGCCATACGCACGTCCCGTGCGGTTGACTTGCTCGACTGATAACGTGTAATCAACGGTGGTTTTCTCTCACCTCCGCCTGCCACGCATCGATCGATGTATGGGATTGCTCCGATTTCTCCAAAACCGTTTACCGTTTGAGGGTGCCCCGATCAATACCGCTGGTTTCCAGAGTGCAGGTCTCGCCTTGTACGTTTAACGCATTTTACCTTTTCGCCTGCAGTTCTCCAGTTCGCCATGCATTCGAGTGCTCGGGCTTCCTCCACTTTGGCCCTATTTGTCGAGTGATGCGCGATTAGCGCTATCACGCATCAAAAACCTCCTTATTTTCCCAATTTGGGGCTCTTAGGGGCTATTTTGACCTCCTATGCAGTCTCCATGGGCCTCGGTTAGCGTGCTTTGACCGAGGTCCTCATCGTTTCACGCTGGCTGCCATTGCCACTGGTTCAGGGGTGCTTTTGATCACGGTTTTGAATTCTTAGAGATTTGTCCCGATCAATACAGTCATGGTTCTTTGACAGTCTTTTATGGATCCAATTCGGATCACAGCCTTCCCACTGAAAAAGATTTTGGACCACCAAAAGTTGGTTTTCTTTCAAGCATCGACTAAGTGAGGATAGTACTGTCTCACTTGTCCAATCTCAATCCACTTTGCACTGCTCGGCTTCAAACCTTTGAGTCCAATTCTGAGGTACTCAACGTCTCCTCTGCGCGTCGTCCTCACCTTCTTGTCCAAGACTGTGTCTTCCTGTAATTCATTAAGATATTCAGGTAGCAGGTCATCAATAGAAGGCAATTGACTTTGCTCTTCAGGATCCTCAATCATTGACGGCTCAAACAATCTCAAGCAATCTGCATTTACGACTGAGTAGATATGCATGTACGCTGGTAGATGAAGGCAAAAAACATTATCACCAATCTGCTCAAGTATCCTAAAAGGTCCATACCTGATAGGCTTTAGCTTTTTACTTTCACCTTGCATCCTGTTCTTGCTGATATTCAACCAGACCTGGTCTCCAACTTGAAAACTATGCTCCATTCGATGCTTTTCATGCCTAGCCTTGTATATGGCTTGGTTCTTTTCCAACTGTTCCTGTACTGCCTGGTGAATCTCCTGGATCTGCTCAATGAACCTAGTTGCTTTGTCCACATCACTGTGTTCATCAACCATGGTATCTTTACCAAAGAAAAAATCCAAAGGTGACCTTGGTGTGAAACCAAAACAGACTCAAAAGGAGATCTCTGTGTAGAAGAGTGTTTGGTTATGTTGTAAGCATGCTGCACATAACACAAAATGTTCATCCCAAAGCTTAGGATGTTTGCTGCAATATCCTCTAAGTAACTGGATCACTGTCCTGTTAACTACTTCTGTCTGGCCATCGGTTTGTGGATGAAAAACTGTGCTTTTCTTCAGTTGGGTGTCCATCAGTTCCCACAGACTCGACCAAAACTTCCCCACAAATCAGGTGTCTCAATCAGATACAATAGAAGTGGGTAATCCAAAATGAACCCATACATGTTCAAAGAATAATTTTTCCGTTTGTTCAACTCTAATCTGTTTATTACAAGGTATCAAAATACACATTTTTCTAAACCTATCTACAACCACATATAGATAATCGTGACCTTTCCTAGATTTAGGTAGTCCTCCAACAAAATCCATGGAAACACTTTCCCAAGGGTGAGAAGGAACTGGTAAAGGAGTGTACAAGCCTAGTTTTCTATTGCTGGGCTTGCTTTTAGCACACATAGTACACCCTCTTACACATCTAGAAACTGTCTCATTCATTTTTGGCCAATAGCAAAACCTTTGCAGCTGTGCAACTGTTTTACTTACCCCAAAGTGACCTGATATCAGAGAAGTGTGCGCCTCTCTAATTATCTTTACTCTCTCTATTTGTGGAATGCAGAGTTTCCCACAATGATATAAGAGTCGGTCTTTCACATGATAGTCCAATTCTTCTACCTTTTTTCCTTGAATCAAAGTTTCATATACATCTTTAAAGTCCATATCCTGGGCATATTGTTCTATGTAGCTTTCATGTAGCACAAAATTATGCTTAAGTATGGTAGATGCATTTATAATGGGTCTAGATAACATGTCTGCAACTTTGTTATGTATGCCCTTTTATATCTGATGACTAGATGAAAATGTTGTAGAAAACCCATCCATCTGTGATGCCTTGATTGCTGCAGCTTAGTTTGGGAGTGTAGAGATTGAAGTGGTTGATGATCAGTATGTATTACTGTCCCTTTGCCCATTAAGTAATGTTTCCACTTTTTCACACTCTGAACTAATGCATACAATTCTTTATCATATGTAGGATAGTTAACTACCGCAGGATTAAATGTCTCAGAATAATAACATATGGGTTTACCGTGTTGTGTCAACACTGCTCCCATGGCATAGTCACTGGCATCTGTTTGGATTTCAAATGGTCTTTGTAGATCAGGCAATGCTAATACAGGTGCTGTACTAATCTTTTCTTGCAAGGTGTCGAAGGCTTTTTGATGTTTGCCTCCCCACTGAAACACCTTGTTCAATCCTGTCAAAGCATGTTAGGAAGCTGCAATTGAGGAAAAATTAGAAATGAACTTCCTCCAATATTGTGCTGCTCCTAAGAAGCTTCTCACTTCTGTAGCAGACTTGGGTTTAGGCCAGTTTACAATGACTGCCACTTTAGAGGGATCTATTTTCAATTCACCTCTCCCTACTATATGACCCAAATAATTTAGAGATGTTTTGCCAAATTACATTTTGAGAGTTTAACATAAAGTTTTTCTCTTTTTAAAACATCTAATGTTTTCTTAACATGCTTTAAGTGTTCTTCCTATGTTTTACTAAAAATCAGAATGTCATCCAGATACACAATAAAAAAATCATCAAGAAAAGGTTTGAGTACTTCATTCATTAATCTCACGAAAGTAGTAGGAGCATTGGTCAAGCCAAAAGGCATAACCATCCACTCATACAATCCCTGCTTTGTTTTGAAAGCAGTCTTCCATGCATCTTGCTTTGCAACTCTGACCTGATGGAATCCACTGCGCAAATCTAGCTTGGTGAAATAAACAACTTCCTTCAATTGATCTAGAAGATCATCTATGTGAGGAAGGGGATAATGATTTTTGATTGTTATGTTATTAAGTGCTTGGTAGTCAATGCACATTCTCCACGAGCCATCTTTCTTTCTCACCAAAACGATTGGCGACCCACATGGTGATGTGCTAGGCCTGATAAATCCCTTCTCGAGCAACTCCTACACCTGCTTCTTGTTTTCAGCCTTCTCTAAAGCAGACAACCTGTACATCCCAATGTTAGGCAATGGAACATCTTGCTACAAAATAATATCATGTACTATTTCCTTTTTGGGTGGCAGACCTTTAGGTTCCTGAAACAGGACATCATACTCTGAAACAATGTTTTCTATATCAGCTTGCTGCTGAGCATTACAACCCTCAAATACATTGGTTCTATCAGGTTTCTTTTCCTTTACAACCATTAGTAAAAATTGTTTGCATGAATTAATCATTATTTCATCTGCACAGAATTTTGAGAGTATAAATTATTCTTGAGTTTGTGAGCTCTTACAAGTATTACGATTCCATCTTTAACAAGTGATACTTATATATCAATAAAATAACCTCTCTATCATACAAGTAAGGACTCTAAACAATTCCACATATATCAAAAGGAATTATGTTAACCAACGTCAACCTACAAACGCTGACCAAAATAAACTTGAGTTTGCACTGTCTAGTCACTTGTAGTTGTGCTTTATCATTCACCATCCTAATGTGTATGGTTTCTTGTGAGGTGTAGTTGCTAATCCCAATTTCTTTACAATTGCTTCAGAAATCAAATTTACTTGTGAGCCACTATCAAACAAAGTATCAATCTTTTGATGTTTTGGAAATAACTCGAATATGGAAAAGCTCATGTCTTTTTCTCTCATGTTCTTCATCAATAATAGTTTGAGTAGAATTACTAGTAGATGCTTTAGGATTCTTACCTTTTATACCTGTGGCTGTAATGATTGTTTCGTCTCCCGAGTCTGAACCCAATGACCAACTCTTGCAACAGCGAGAGACACTCTACCAAAGAATATCGCAATGGAGCTTTCATTGCCAGATGAATGACAAAATCATAAGTCAAGTCGTGGATTTGCAACTCGATTATGATTTAATTGATAAGAAAACTTCTGATTATTTGAATTCGCAGGAACCAGAGGAAGGAAAGAAAGCAGGGTTGCTCAAGATCAATGAATCCCACAAAGAAATGTTGTTCAATAAGTGGGATGCACAGATCAAAAAGGCAGAACAGGCAGCGGAAGAAGCAGCGACAACAACAAGCAATGTCATTGACTGTGTCAATAAAAACCTGCATAGCTCAAACCTGATATCAGAAACCACTTCAGGATTTCCCCCAAAAGCACAACAACTACAGACAAGCTGGAGACAGAAAGCTGAAGAAAAGGTAGAATCAATCAACAAGTTAACTAAGCTGAATTGAGACACTTATTGGCAATACTTAGTTAAACCGCATAGTCAATGTATGACTCTAAAATGCCTTACAAATTCCACCAAAAAGATAGTGCTAGCGCTTGCTGATTCTGTTTTCGTAGGACAACTAAAATTGGAAGTCGGCCATGTAGGAATTTACAGGGTAAGTTCCTCAGAAAGAACACCAAAAGGACACCGCTCACAACCAGATCTCAAATCAATACACCAGTATTTTTGACGTGGTTAAAACCCTCAAAGAGGGAAACAGTCCACGGGCTGAGCCAACGTGGCCAGTTCAGGCAATTTATTAATCAAAGAATGAAAATTTACATAAGCTTTCTCTCATAGACGGATTACCTGAACAATGACCCTCCATGCACTTTAAATAGAACTCATGGACCAATCGGGTGTCAAGCCACAGATCAAGTGTCAGTAATACCGAGGAGAGAGTGAATCGTCGGATCACTACATATCGTGACCATCAGATTGTAAGTTACAAAATGTACAATGGTAAAGAAACACACTTTACCTAACTCTATACTAGACCAAGTTGAACTTAACTATTTCCTATGTGTCGGAATATCCTAACAAAGAAGCGGGCTCGTTACAGAGAGAAAGATATGCTTCTTGTAGCTCACAAGTGAAGGAGGAGAGTTGATAAGAAGGAGAGGAGAAAATTTCTATTAATAATCATGTTCATGGTTCAAGAGGAAGTCACAATGAAAGAGGGGAGAATGCCAAAGCAGTTGGCATGAAGAAGAATAAGATGAGTGATGAAGAAATAGAGAAAGAGTTGACTGAGTTAAGGGAATATTTTGATAAGCTCAAGTAGTAGTTTACAAAGTGGGAAAGAAAAAGGAAAGAGTGTTATGGTTGGGTAATGAGGAAGAAGGAGGTAAGACCTTCTTTGCAACAAGAGTTGAGACAAAGGGAATATAATAGGCTAAAGGGGGAAGTAAAAGCAGTTGAGATGGAAATAAGTGTTTTCTTTGGTGTAGAAGAAGCCATAGATATTGAAAAAGAATTCATAAATAGTTTTCATAAAGAAGAAGAGGCAGTTGAAGCCTTGAACGAAGAAGAGACCTATGTTTTTGAATCTAACATTTTTTGTTTATTTGCAGGTTTGGTAGGTGGTGATCAATACTTAGCTGATGTATTTATGCAGCCTAATGAAGAAATTGGATTTCTCAAGGAGATGACTGAGGTGGAAAATTTTTGTGACCATATGTTTAATAACTTTGAAAAGGTCAAACTTAACAAGGAAGCCCTTATGCCAGAGGAAATTAAGGGAACACCATTCTTGACTTCTGATCTAGATGAGGATGAGATAATATCATCTACTTCTTGGATGATGATGCATGAACATTATATAAGAATAGAAGATGAAGAAACATCAGAAGATGAAACAACAACTAAAAAAGAAGAATTATTTTAGGAAGATATGCTTGAGGAGATTTCAATTAGAAATCTTATGCATGTGGAAGAAAACATAAGTGAAGATGAGGAGGAATGGATGAAAAATGATCTAAGCATGGATTAAATGGAGATGATTCAAAGTAATTTTGAATTGTTTAAAAAATTGAACTTCTTAGAGAAGAGGATAGAGAGAAAAAAACTGCAGATTAAGACTGCAAAAGCAAAGTTAAAGGAAAAGGAAATAATGTATAGAAGTGATGAGGAGCAGACTACAAGATGTAGACAAGAGATTGATAAATGGATGTGCATGAAAAAATTGAAACATAGTTTTATAATTCTTGTGGAATAAGAGGATATGCAACAACTTAAAGATAATTGCAACAATGGAGTTCAATCAAAATTGGAGATTGATGAGGTGATAGAGGAAATGTGGATTTTGATGAGGAAGACATCCAATAGAAGGTACAACAAAAAGAGGATGAAAACAAAAAAAGAATCGCAGTTGACTAAAAAAGTGTGCATCAACAAAGCTAAAGGGTAGCAACAACATAAGGGTGGAGTCTTGGAGATTTGGAAGCAACAATGTAGAAACAACATAACAAGGAAAAGGACCAGCTACAAAAAATAGTTTTGGACCCAAGAGGATTTTTCATCAGCATATGGAAGCAAATGGTCAGGAGACCATGATTATTTTATAACTTGGGAGTTTGATACAAGAGAATTTGACTTCAGAGGTCAAAATCATATTTTGACTACACTAGGGTTCTTTCACTTACCAAGAAAGTTGGTTCCCTAAGTGAATGTTTTTTGCATATTCTATGTATTTAAGAGAATTATAGAAGAATATGTAATGAGGAAATAAATTGTTATCATATCTATTCCTTAGGATGGATCTAGAGAATAATTGAGTGAGTTGGAGAGAGTTGAGGGTAGTTGGATTCCTTGAAAAATTTGTGGATCTAGATAGTCCTATATTAGAGGTTTAAGTGAGGAAACAATGGATTTGAACTAAATTAGTACAGAATCATCTTGTATTTAATAATTTAAATGAAATCAATGAGAATATGGGTGAGAATATAGAGGAAGGAAGGAGGGTCGAGAGAAAAGAAGAGTGGGCCTAAGGGTCGAAAGGGCCAACCTATTGTAATATATCTAAGAGGGCCTTTTGACAATTTATGCAAATAATATTCATTTCACATGAATGATTGAATTCTAAGTGTGTGTAATTTAAATTTCAAGAAAGGTAATGTTATCCTTGAATTCAAAAGAAGTGTGTTTATTATTTTTTGAAGGCTAGAGTTCCTATTCCATATTTGTTGTTTTGAATTCCTGTATGCATAGGGGAGGAATGAGGCCAGTCCAGGAAGGTCACAAATAGGCTAGGAGAAGAAACTCTTTCCTTTTCACATATTCTCAGGAGGGGCAAGCAATTTAATGTGGATTGTAGCTCTACAAAGGTAATTGGGGATTGCAAGGATTGTGATCATCATATCACAACAAAAAATTGATTTCGATGTATGAGATCTAATTCAAGGAATCATTGTGATAAGAATCACTCTAGAAAAGTAAGTAACATTATTTTATCCTTCTTGAAGAGAAATTGTGAGTTATTGTGATGGTTATCATATGGGGATGAAGTATTACATAATTAAAATCTATCAAGATTTGTCTAATCCATTGTTGAGTCATAGATTGACTGAAAAGTTGAAGTCGATCCGAGGAAGAAAATTTGCCTTGACACATTGTGAGTGAAAAAGAAGACCAAGGTGGGTTCTTAGATGGATGTTGGGTTGTATGATTCATGTGGATCATAAACCAACCAATGATATTTGACCAAGGTGTGGTTAATTTACAAATATGGAATTGCATTTGGAAATTACATTGAGAAATTTGGAGGTCTTGTTGATGTTTGTTTGTGGAGTTTTGTGACATTTTATTGAGCATTGAGTTTTACACAGGGTTTTGTTTTGGTGCATTATGGGTTTATCACTTTATCAACCATGTCATGTTGAGATTGTGTTACTATCGACGGTTGGGTTTTTCCAGAATTTGCAGAGATCACCATTTAGCATAGTCTTGGTCACTACCATTATTTTGGTTGTTACATTTGATCTGAGATTGCACCTCTGTACATTCATAAAGATGTTATTTGGCCTTTATTTTATTTACCAAGACATCATCGTGATGTGCTAAAATCATTGTATTAATCAGCTAATAGTACCACCCTAGAAAAGACACACATAATAGGAAAGATCTATTTAACACCCATCAAAATAATCCAAAATGATGTGACAATCATTGCAACCATTACAACACATTCCCAATATGATAAGCACTAAAATAACTAAAATAGTTCAACTACTTTAGTATAGGTGAGAACAAGCATGAATCATAAACATTCACAGAGAATTCTTACAAATATTCATAATCCATGCATGAAGAACGTGTTCGCCATTTAGCTTCATATATTAAGTAAGATTCTTGGGACACGTGTATACCTCGAACACCACTAACTCCAATAGTGGAGCATTGGAGCCACTACTTTCTCTCCAAAAGAATTAGCTTGTCTCTTTGATGCTTTATGGGAGAAGCCAAGGTGAAAATTCCTTTTCTTGTACAATGAGGGTGTATATATAACATATATGGTGATCCTTCACCTTCTTTGTGACTCTTGGACTACCCTCATGACTGTTTGAGTTCCTATGAATTTCCAACTCTTTACATGACCCTTCACATTTCGTACATGTCCTTTGGAATTCCACTTTACAATACATTTTTGAATAAGAATTTACATAATCCAGAAAATGATGTGGCGTATGATGAGTCATGACATGACATGACATGACACTGATGACCTGGACTACATGATGACATGGCATTTCAAGCCATTCTTTTTTGTAGTTTGTGTCTTCTAAAAGAATGAACATGATATCTTCTTCAGCCTCTATATGGCTGAAGATGAGGAGTCTTCAGTGTTGTTAGTTCTCGAGCTATTATCACAAATTGATGTCCCTTTTCTTCCTACTAATTGATCAATCAACTTCAGAGATGTCTTCTATCATGATTTCCTTCTCCATCTCCTTCTTCATCATCCTGTCATAACATTATAGAGTACCTATATCTACAATTCACTCATGACAAGACAACATCAATATGATAAAAACCTAGTCTAAGATGATGCATGATGATCCACTGACTGAGTTGGAATTGAGTGATAGGTTGAGGGCGAGGCTTAATGATTGTGCAATTACACATCTCAAGTAGCCAAGGGAATCTCAGGTCTGAGCCTTGAGATTATGCAATGCATACTTTAGGTTGGACTATGCTTGAAGATTGCGTAGTGTTGGACACATAGGGAGGCCAGGTGATTGCACAATTGTGCAATTTAGGAGATCAAGGGCTGGGCTTAAGGAATGAAACTGCACAATGTGAAAGTTAGGGCTAACTGGAGAGGTAGACTATGCATATTTGGAGCTCAAGGGCTGGGCTTAAGCACTGAGAATGGGAAATGCACAGTTCTGGGAGGTAGTACTTGTGTGTTGTGCAGTGCTAAGAGGTAAGGATGTTGCTTGAGGGTTGAGAATGCATAGTGTGCAATTCAAAACACAGTGCCCAAATTGAGGATTTTTACAGTCACAGAGATGGAATATGGGGATATAATGGAAGAATGCCTCATGTAGATACTTGAGTTAGAAGAAGATTGCTTCTTAGCAGGCTTCCATCAACAGGTGCAGAAGGCTCAAGAAAAGGCATGGCATGATTGCCACATTAATAATAACACCTTTAAAAATAGAGATTTAGTGCTGATGTATAATAGAAAATTTACTAAGTTTCGAAGAAAGTTTCAGATGCATTAACTAGGACCATACATCATCAAGGAGATTAGGAATTGAGGTGCAGTGCAGCTCGCAAAGATGAATGGGGATCTATTTCCAATAAGAATCAATGGGAGCCAATTGAAGTTGTACCAGGGTGATATCGCCCCTATCTAATGAATATATGGAAGCAGGTCAGTCTTAGTACTTTAGGTAGTTGCAAGGAAGTGCGGGACTATAGACTACATTGCTAGGATAATTTTTTGACACAAAGATTGGGTTGCGTGATGATTATGAGAAAGGCACATATGGAAGCTGCGATGAAGGAATTATGCTAGCAAGTTGGGTCTTGCGTATCCTAGCTAGAAGGTGACTATTGAAAACACTATAGGTGATTGGATGGCTATTTTCCGTTAAAGGGAGTGGGGGAGAAGCATTTAAGGATAATATCTTTGGAAATTTACTGCCAAAAGAGAATTAATGGAGGAGATATGGAGGGAATCAATGGATTTGAATTCAAAAGGGACTATTAATACAACATCCCACTCCACATTCGAACACTTAGATTCTAGAGAGATTGCCTTGATGTTTTGTCCCTAAGTTTGAGTTGAGACGATTGTTGCATGTTTGGACGAGATTGGAAAGAAGTAGAGAAGGTGTTTTCACAACAAGGGCTTGGGTTTGAGGAATTTTTCTCTGAGTGGTAGAAGAAACTATTCCAGGAGAGAATTGACAAGATGACTGCAACACCACCAGTCCCTACCACAATGCCTAGGTCACTGAGGCCAAAGCTTATTGCCTCTGTGGTAGGAGAGAAGAAGAAAAATTAGCCAAAACAAGCTTCAGTTCGGTAGGAACCACACAAAAAGCCAACTAAGATTAGATGTAAGGGTTGGATGGATAGAAGCAAGAAACTGACGGAACCCCTAGACCTAAATGAATAAGAATTGACTATGGGGTTTGAAGATATCGACGCAGAGGAATCAGTACCAATTACTTAGCTACCACCTTATGTACCCCCTAGGAAATCCACTACCAAGGTCACTATGGACCCTGACTCATTGATGTACAAAGTATTTGCGCCATTTCTTCCGGAGGAAGTACCTATTGAGGGTGACTTGTTGGCCTAGGTACCATTTTTGAAGATGGAGGACTGGGATCTAGGAAATCATGTGAAGTTTCTGCAGTTAGAACCCAATAAATACTTGAATTCAATCTATTATGAGGAGACAAGTGTCACAAGGATTGAGCCAATGAAGTGGGTGGCCAGAATTGAGTGCGCAGGATTTCTCAATATTTGGTGGGTCCCACACTTTAGAGGCAACATAATTAACACCATCTGTGTGCATTAATTGCTAGTACTAGTTCATAATGGGTTCCTTTGGCTATGAGGACCCATTCCAATTGGTGAGATGTTGGTTCACCAAATCATATTGTTACCTAATCAAGGCACAAACCCCAAGGATGCTTTTGTGGGGAAGTCACAAGAGAAGAAGCTTGTGGCTCAGATGAATAGTGACTTTGGGTTGGTATAGAAATCGCGAGGCTACACCATTAGCTCCATATGGAATGGAGCTGTGCAGTTTTCTTCATAGATTTTTGAAGGAAAGATAATGCGGAAGTGTCAAGAAGATAAAGTGTCGACACCAGTGGTATCTTTAGCTACGTAGTGTAGCCAAGGGGTGCAATTCAATTGGGCTAAGTACCTCTGTCATGAGTTCCTGAAGGATTTCTGTGAAGCCCAGGAGGATGGAAAGGTGTTCCATTACATGTGGTTAGTACTTCTAATTGCGTTGGTAGCCTAGAGGATGCTTGAGGATAGCTAGTTACCAAACAAGATCCAAAATTGCGTGAGGTTGCAAAATTCGCCTCGTTGTGGGTGATGAATGATCTTGACCGCATAATTGAAACAACGATATTTTGGGTATTGTTCAAGTCAGAGTTATGGATGGTGATCAACCAACGACCACAATGGTCACCCAGCCTACATGCGCAGTACAAAAATATCATAGAATTCAAAGATGATTTTCACAAGCTGTCCATCCACATGAAGAAGGATGCCACAAGAACATGGAACAAGTTGCCATATTTAGTCATAGAGGATGATATTATGTGGGTCATCAACAAATGGTCGAGCAATTGGCTCACCCCATTTGGCGAAGCTGCAGGAACAAGTAAGGTCACCAAAGGAGAAACAGGGAAAACATCAACTGCAACAGTGACCAAGAAAGACATAGAGAAAGAAGCACATAAGGCTTATAATAAAGATAGAGAAGCATAGAAGGCTTATACAAAAGATAAGGAAGTGCAGAAGGAAAAGGATTCTACGAAAGAGAAGGGAGTGCATAAGGAAAAGGCTACATTGCAGGTCCCCATTGACCTTGAAGAACTTGAGACATAGCACATTGATGTAGAGGTTGAAACCATAAACGAAGAGGAAGGAGACACACACCCCTATCTCTTATTGTAGGTCTTAGATTCCCCCTTCAGGGTTATTAGAGCCTAGATTTACCTTAGGCTGAAAAGGTAGGATCCAGGGCCAACATCAAACCACACTCAGCCTGGTAGCTAGCCCTACCAAGTCAAGTGAGGGCTCTCTCCGGGTCTATCTCAGCAAATTATGATCACTAAAGGCTTGAGATGACTGATTTAACTACTGATCTTAGGCTAGGTATTCATGTGCAAGAGGTTGTTTGAATGAATTGATGAGTTGTTGGCTCAAATGAGAAGGCATATTTTGGGTGCGGGGAATGAGGCATAGTCCTGTAGGGATCTCGATGGGGCAAGGTAGGCAATTGAATTTGGCACTTTAAATCAAGTGAGATGGAGGGGTTAGATAGAGGAGGAGTTGAAGAGGGTAAAGAAAGTCATGGATCCTCTCCAAACAGTGGAAAACATCAAAAACTAAAGCAAACTTCAAGTAGAGCACTGCAAATTCAATGTATTCTACTTACACTCTTGTTTGATTTAGCTGAGAAGAAGTAAAAGAGAAAATGACATACATAACACATGAATAAATTCACAAATATATAAGAAATCACTGTACCAAAACAAATTCCATAGGGATCCCAAAGAGTACTGCATACCCTGGTCTCAATTCCTTAGCCAAAATATTGATATGAGTGTACAATGAAGCTCCTTACTTTCTCAAGAGTCCAACCATGCCAATGACTGAAAAATACATAATATAGACAAAGCATAGCTCATCCTTGCCTCTAGGGGTCGAGCTCACATTTTTATGAGCTAATCCAGCTGATTCTAAACTAGGAACTAGAAATCAAGCAATGAAACAACATGCCTCCAGAAACAAGGGAACTGATTCATTTAGTTTCAAAATTTTTTTTAATTGATGAATCTACCTAACCAAGTGAACATTTGACATATTTACATGATGATCCATCAATATACATGAAATTACATCATAATTTGACAATAAGAAGTGAAAAAGTCAAACTGGCCAAAACTGGGCGAAAAACAGAGCAAAACTTGGTCAAACTGGCAATTTTTCTTCTATGCGCCACGCCTAATTCTCTATGTGTTGCACCTGTTTGGACCCACTTTTGGAGGCCTTCCTGATGTCCAAATTAGCTCCACATGTGCTTGTTGGAAATGTATACCTGTCTACTTTCCAAACCAAGTGGAATGTTTCAATGTGGCCTTCATTTGCCCTGTCAAAAATCAAATCTCCCAAGGCTGCTTCCTGTGTGTCAAAATAGGGGTAGTGAGGTCATTTTTTGAGTTTTTTTTACCTTTTTGAGGGCTCAAAACCCGCCCAAATTTCTTGGCCATGAACAAGAAAGCACAAGTTTTCATGCCAAATCCAAAAATGCTGAGGTTTTTTAATTTGGAGCCTCCTAGCAAAAGAGAGTGCCACGTGGCGCGGCGCATAGGGCAGAATTTCCTGTTTTTTGTGCCAAAATTTGTCAAAATGCAAAAATGCCCCAAATTTCTTGAAATTTGGGCTGAGCCTTCTCTATCAAGAGCTATGTTGGGCCAATGAATCCTCGACCAATATATGAAGTTAATCATGCTCCTTTTTCCTCTTTGATGCCTTCTTCAATTTTGCCTTTAAATTCCTGATTCGGGCCTTGGAAACTTTGTTCCTCGCCATGTAGTGAAAAGCCATGTGTCTCAGCAAGTTTTTCTCCTTGTTGGCCTTCTACAACAATATCTCTAAGTGGATATTGACTCTCTCGAGCCAAGACTCCCAATCGGCATTGATCTCTTGCTCCAGTGAAGTAAACTCCACCCTCCTTCTTTGGGCAGCTTGGCAGTTCTCCCTAATGTTTTGTAACTCCATGATTGTGTGCTGATCTTTAAGCTGCTTATTCTTCTACTCCAAGTATTTTATGATCCACTTAGCCCTCTCCAAGTTGAGGGACAAGGCCTTGATGTCTGTCTGCTGCTCCTCGATGATCTCTTTGAGTTTTTTGCTTTGCAAGCCCATGTCTGTATCATCATCTTCAATAAGAATAAAGTCCCACTCACCTGTAGGCCCCTCATCCTGCATTGGCCTCTTGCCTTTGTCCTGAACCTGTGGTGTTGATGTCGGAAGCGAGGTCACTTCCACCCCAGGTGGAGATAACACTTGCTTTGCTGTTGCGAACAACTGCCTGGTGCCCTTCTGATAAGTAATAAACACCGACATACTGGCAACCTGTGTCTCATGACCCTCATGCTAATAAGAAGGTCCACCTATCTCATGAAAAGCCTCTAATTGTCCCTAAGGAGTTGTGAAAAACTCATGGGAGATGAAGTCCTAAGTGATACCCTGTAAGCCAAGCTGATGGATGACCATAATTTTGATGAGAGAAAAATGGTAAATACTGTTGAACTATTGCTGAGGAGTTTTGTGTTGCACTAGAGTAGTCATCCTTTCGATATTTCGGCACATGAAGTAAGGGATGTTCATCATCCGTACCTGGGTAAAATGCATGAGTAGCTTGATATGAGAAGCATATAAACGGGAGAATTGGCCCTCACAACTGAAATACTTCATGATCAATTTCATTAAAGGAGCATATTCATCTTTGAGGTGCCGAAAAGGAAACACTCTCTTGAGCTGTCTCAAAAAACTGGGCTTGATGTACGGTTCATAATGTTGCCGGTCAATTTGCTGCCTCTTGTTCCATTGTTCTCTGATGTTGGGAATGCCGGTTGCTAGTGAAATGGATTCTAGTGTTAATGTGAAAGTGACACTAGCTAGAGTAGCTTGGCAGTCATGTAAATGCAACACAAATAAGCGGGCCAACTCATGGTGAAACTGAATGCTAGCAACCTTCCCGCAAAACTCGTAGCAGGACTTGTGCTGAAAACAAAAGATGGCAAGAGGGCAGGCTTGTAATTCAACAAGGGTGGTTGGTTCTTCTCGAATATGCTTGCCACCTCGATGAGGCCTCCTGGGTGCATGTACCTCTATGGGTGAGTCACTGTGAGTCTCCTCTTCATAATCATATGAAGGTTCAGATGCCATCGCTGCTAGTAAATGAACTATTTTGGAACTGCCTTGATGAAAAATAGGTGGACTGTGATGTGCTAAACTTTCTTGAGGATGTGTTTTGATTTTTTGCTACCAAGGGAAGGGTGATATAAAGGACTGTATGGGAGGAAAAATAATGAGGGATTTAGGGACTGTTGGGGTAGGTTTTAGTTAGGGAAATGGGGACTTGGGGTATGATTTAGGATTTTTTTTTTAGTAAGGGTTAGGGTTTGAAAGTTTGCATTTGGGATTTTGGGAGAGGGAACTTGAGAGAGGGGATTAGTGAATTTAGGGAATATGGAAGTGAATGGAAAAATGGGGTATGAGAGTGATTGAGGAATTTGAAGAATGGACTTGGTAGTAAAACAATCAATACAAAACCCTTTGGCAGCAATTTTCTTTGGTAGGGTTTGGTTTCTTTTAAACACTTCACCATACATCAACCACCATGAAAAAACTAGCAATCTTGTCTGAAAAACTATGAGAGAAGCTCAACCTACTTGTATCGATGGAAATCCATGAATTTTGGGCGATTTTGGAGCAAATTTGGTAGTTTTTGGGCTTCCTGACTATGTGCGCCGCGCAACATACCCAATGCGCCACACCCAGTATATGTGATGCACCTGTGTAGAAATGAACTGGAGTTTGATGCCCAGTGTACCGCGCCAGTTGTATGTGTGGTGCCTCCTACCCAGTGCACCACGCCTAGTGACTTGGAGCAATTTTCACCCAACTTTCTTACTTGCTCACCAAATCACTTTGCCTTGCTCAAGAGTGCAAATGAACTATGAAATTTGAAGAAATGACTTATAAACAAAGAGCTTTTAAATTTTTGGCTCATGAAACCCACTTTCATAATGTTTTTGATTTTGACTTTATTTTTAAACTCTGTTTTTGGACTTTTCACTTCTTTTTAGCTTTGTGATGAATGACCTGTGCTTTGTTTGTTTTGCAGGTGATTGGAGCTACTGGGGCTAAGGAAAGAAACCAGGGTTGCAGGGGAAGCATTTACATATGTGGGAAATCAAATTACATAAATTTATACAATTAAAGCAAAAATACTTTGTTTTTCCTCAAAACAGAGTTTTGAGGAAAGACACATTGCTGAGCATTTGATGATAAATTTATTGATGCTGGAACCTCCTCATGTGCCTGCTGGGGGTTATTGTGTGCCTTGAAACATTTATTGATGAAACCCTAATGAAACCCTAGGCCTAAAAGACAATGAAACCCTAAATGGACCTTTGCAATCTTAAAGATAAAAAAGGTGACTGTATATGCCTTTTAATGATCAAACATGAACCAGAAGGTAAATGACAATGAGGGAAACTGTAGGAAAGCCACCACCATCAGATGATCCATGCACCTAATGGAATTCAAATGACTGGGCGAGACACCTAATATGAAATGCAACAAGAGGACTTGATCTCCGACGGAGGGATGAAGATACCGACACTAACAAGGGTCAGCAAGAGGTAGAAGAAAAGTTCAATGGATCTCACAAGAAGCAGAAGTCTAATAAGTCTGTGAGTATGACACCATTGGTCCTCACGGAAGGGGACTTTGACTAGATAGGTGATGTTGTCTACTTCGCCACTAAAACCATATGGGGACACATCGAGGACTATACCACCAAGTCTTGGATAAAGTACAACAAGGCCTGAAGGAATTGCAGATCCAAACAGGGGTGATCCAGGCGAGCGTGAGACAAGTGAGCACTGATCAAGCAAGTGTGCCAAACTTTAGTTCCGTTGAAATCACATCCAATATTTGATAAGTACCACTACCAAGGGGCTCTCTCCAGTTTGAGATAGACAAAGACTACGAACGTGCACAATACAAGAAGAATCTAAGTATCAACCTTGCAGCGCTGCGTATCCAAAACTTACATGAGATGCACCAAGGAGTTTCAAATGAGCTCTATGTCTAGGAGAAATGAGCGTTGTTGATTATCGACGAGGTAAAAACTAACAATCAACAAATTTTTGTAGAGAAAGTGTAGGTCTTGTAGGCCCATGACGAGGTGATGTAGTGAAATCAATAGCTAGAGGCATGCCTTACCCAAGTGTGCGGCAAGCTCCATGAGCTCCAAGTTCTAGCAGAGGCAGCCTTAGTAGAGAAAATTCACAAGCTAGCTGCTATAGTGAAGGCCTCCAAGGAGGGAATTTGAAAGGTATACTTTGATCTGCAATTGCATATTTTAGAGCTTCAACTAAAGTTGTAGCCAACCACTCCTTCGGAAGTCAGAGAGTAGCACGACGCTGCTATTAAAGTAGACTTACCACTCTGGAATTTGAGCAAACAATGGAGATGTGGACCTTGCTATAGGAGGACCCACACTTGCAGACAGTCGGAGCAGACATCTGTGAAAAGAAATTGTAGTTTTATGAGATCAGGGCAACAACACAGACCTTAACACCTTTGTAAAAGTTCACTAGAATTCAGGAAGGGAAGTTCATCTAGACCCACAATAATGAGTTGCATTAGAAGACCTCTATTATTTCCTCAAGGATGTAGCCATGGGCCGACGAGGCAAGCCAATTTTTATAGACCATTCAGAGCAAGCTCAGAGATATGCAACAGACATAGAGAACCATGGGCCTTGCAGTCGAAGGTCCAACAACAAAGAAATTGGTTGAAGAAGTTCACCAGGATGTCGCGCAAGGAACAACAGATATTCAAGAATTCAATATTGAATTAAATGGTCTTCAAGCAAAGATTGAGGTAACATCAGCAGAGTGACTCGAGATGAGTCACAAATTTGTGTTGGGAGCCTATTGGGATCAGGTCCCCTAGGTCAAATTTTGTTAAGTTTTGTTAAAAATTGTAAATTCTCACATTTTGAGGAGCATAATGTGAGTAGTGTAGGTTGATAGGAGTCAAAGGGTCTTTAGGATGGTTAAATCCCCTTAGTTTTTTAAATTTAAGTTGTTTTCAGACCTGCCCATGGTTCACGGACCATGGTATTATAATGAAGAAGAATATAAAAGGGAGTCATAGGAGAGTCATAAGAGATATAAGTAATAATAATGCATGATTTGGGTCTAATTTACCTATTTTGTACTTGGATGAAGTGGAAGGCTTCTACAACTGTGTGCATAGAGAACTTGGTAAGTTCGCAGTTAAGTGCGAGGGCCCCTGCAACTGTGCGTGCAAGGTTGGGAAGAACTGTAATTGAAGATCTGAAGCATAATAAAGGCTTGTTTTGAAGAACTATCTGTGTATCATTATTTTATCTCTGAATTTACTGTATTTTTGATATGTTAAATGCAATTAATCAGGAAAAATACTTATTAGATTTGCGAAGACATAGATTTGTTTATTTATAGGATGTTATGCATGTTTAGTGCAAGGAAATGTTAGGATTTGGTTCAGAAGACAAACCAGTTTCACCATTGAATCTAGGTAAGTGCTTCAGATATCCATCTCGGAAATTATTTAGCTTATTGGGAAGAACTAAGGCTACATAACCAACCTAAATGATGGGTTGAATACCAACCATTTTATTAGATGAATATGAGGAAGATGAGAATGAGCTTTTATAAGATGAGGATGATGAAGGGGATGAAGTTGAGATTTTGGGAGTTATAGGGGGTGAAGATAGGCTAGAAGAATTTATGGAATCTTACATTTTATTTAGTGTTTGAACAACTAATTTATGTTCTTCAGGACCAAAATTTCCTTCATCATCAAACATAGGATTTTTGTAAAAATAAAATATGTCCTCAAAGCTAACAAAAGTAGAAGGATAAGTGTGAATTACTGAAGAAATAAAGTCACTAGGTGTCATGCGGAAAGAGTTATGTTTGCGAACAAACTTAACCTCCCTAGGAGTCTAAGACTCTCTAGTGACAAACAAACCAAACAAGAGCAATCCTTCTCTAAACACACGTTATTCTATGAGAGATCAAGTGTTTTCCGATCTTACCTTAGGTCCAACACTTGTTGTAGCAGTCCAGCCTTGCTGATCCAGATGAGCTCCTCCTTCACTTTAAGACCTGCATACACTAACAAAGCAAACGATTACATAACACCTGAATATTTCATAAAACAAAGCATATTCATCACATAGACCAAGGAGTACATGAAATAATTCATTAACAACAAATCATTGAGAAGAATGGACTTATTTGTATTAAGGAAACAAAAAAGGAACCATTACAACCTGAGCCTTGGTGTTGTGCAAGCTCCTCCCATGGTCCAACAAGAGATTTCCTCTACTTTGACAAGCTCACCCACTCCCAATATGGCAACAAGGAAGGATAGTGATCTCTCCTCACAAGTCAACAATGGAAGTCCTAATTCCAGCAGAATTTACCTTTTAGAATGTTCAGCTTTCAACCTCCCCTCCTCTGGCCCAAGGCCTGTATTTATAATATTCTAGAGGAAGTTATTCAGTTCCAACATCAATGGGATACTCCCTCTTTTGGATGGGGTAGCTCCTCTCTTGATGGGATAAGTTCCTCTATCATAGGGTGCATGAACCATCTGGAGGCGCTCAATACACGTCAAAAACTCTTCTAGAAGGCTCTAGAAGTGACCACAAGTAACTTTTTAAAGATGAAACTCGCGCCTTTTGACCTTTACAGGGTACGCACCCAACCTTTAGCTTACAGAGCGTACAAGTACGCAGGTACAGTGTATTTGGAGTGCGTACACGCAGGCAAGGTAGAGAGAACCTGCGTACCCAGAGATAAACATGTTTTTAAGTGACTTTCTCTCTTTTTGAAGTTTTGACATGGAGAGCAGAGGTATGGGGCTTGACAAAGAGGACAATATGGCTATTGATGAGGCCATATAAACTGCAGATAGTCAAGGTGACAAATTTTAGTGTAACAGATTGCCCCCTAAAGTACGAAGCCTGTAATAGATAAGGGTGTTAAGTCATATAAGGAGGGGTGAAGTACTTTATCATTTCGAGGATAATCTTGTGGAGAGCCTGGTCAGAACCTGCAATTTTCAACACAAAATACATGTATAAGATCATATCATCGCTGAGGTAGGCATTCCCATACTCAGATCAAAAACTTTAACTTATTGGACTAACTATTCTGATATAGGAATGATTT
>APFE030496780.1:88803-108320 GCA_000404065.3 Pinus taeda
CTCGCAGCCTGGATGGTGGAAACTAGATCCAGGGTCTTCATCTCTACTTCTCGAATTGGTACGATTCTAGCCATGTGAATAAATGGGTCGATGTCGAACATGGTAGAAACCACTTGTTTACCAGTCAATGATGTAAAGAGGTTCAAGAATTTGATAAGTTATAACTGATAAACAAGGAGATCTAACTGCAAATCAACTCCTTTAGATAAGAGTTATAACACTTTTGGTGGTAGATCTTATAGTTTAGGAGGAATTAGAATAGGTCTAAAAGGACCAATTTAAAAATTAATTTTAGATGGATGAATTATAGAAGCAGAAGTAGAGGCTTCTAATCTTTGTATTGCAGAAGCAATTCTTACTAGTCTCTTAGGATTGGATAGTGGAGAATAAATTTATGGATCTGAGGGAGACCTAGTGTGTCTATGTGAAGCTAGTTTATTTTTGTGGAATCACTAGGTGAATGATATTAACATGCTAACCTTTTATTCACCATTAAAAGGTAATATGTAATCATTTCCCCAGAGAAAATAATTCAAGAATTTTGTTCCCTGACAATGACGCCAGTCTGATGTTGTACCTTTATAGATAATTCTAGGTTAAGGAATTATGCTAGAGCATCTAAAATATTGTGTTTGTTTTTTTAATATTTGGATTTCCAATGTTCTAAACCAATTCAAGCAAGTGTTAAAGCTTAATTAATCATGATATAATAAAAGGGATGGTTCTTTACCTCTTGACAAAAAATTGGTTTAAAATATATGTGTAAGGTAGAAATCAAAGACTCTCTGGTCTATCAAATATTCATACAGAGTATTTAATTAATCATATGGAAAAGATGCATGTAACCTATTTTTAAAACCCAAAAAAAATATATTTAAATTGATGAAGAAGTGAAAATTTAAAGATGTAGAGGAGTTATCTAAGAAAAACAGTCCAATAAACTAATCTCTTTAATATATTATAACTTCACAAGGGATTTTAGATAGGTTGAAACTCAACCTTGTCTTACCCAGTTTTTTTCATTAAAAATTAGATATATGCATAAATTTACAATATGAAATGAAATAACAATGAAGAACTCACGAGAACACAAATTGCTTTGAGGAAAATCCAGAATCCTTTCATTAATATCAGAATACTTGAAATGAATATAATTATGCTCAATAGCTTATCCCAAGGGTTCAACCCTTTGTACTTTGATCTATGAAGTATTTATACAACTTTCCTCAAAATATATTGATTTACATATCAATATTTATTTGCAAAATATCGAAAAACTGTTTACAAAAATAGTTCAAGGATATAGGAAAATTAAACTGCTCAAGCTTTCTACAATTGATTTTGAGGGTTCTGGTAATGACTTGGATTGAAAAGGATGTTGCTTTATTGCTAGAGATCAATATATTTTTAATCAAGAAGCTGACATAATTTATCCCATATTTCTTCATCTAGAATGGATTGGAATATTTAATTAACTTTCTATATGTTTCATCCACTTCGGTATATTTCTAGAAAGTGGGCTTGACTATAAAAAAATGCTTTATTTCATGCTAAAACAAAAGTCAAAACTTAAGCCTTCCATGAGAGCCTTCCCTGTAATAGTTCCTTTTATGGTTGAAATTTTGGACTTATTTGCTACTATAGAATATAATTTTTGTTGATAGTTTTCGAGTTGAGCTAATTTTTCTCCCATCCCCTTTAAACCTAGAAGTCATTTTTGATGCAGTATGTCAAACTTTTTGTGGAATTTTTGAATGCTGATCTCCAAATTATGACTTTTTTTCTCTAACTATAGCATTAAATTTCTTTTAGTAAGAACTATTATTACTTGAAGAATGGTTTCAGTTCTATCTTTAATCTCATATTCTTCTAGTTCCTCTATTGTCTTTGAATTTAAAATTCTTATCAATGCAGTAGCTTCTCTTGGTTTCTGACCCAAATATTCCTTTACATCTTCTATGACCTTCTTTGATTTCTACACTAACTCTTCTTGCTCGAAAATAATTTCAATTGAAGGCCAAATTCCAGTCATGGATTCATTAATCTCTATCCATATATTCTCCTTTGTTTGTGCAATTGTTTGTGCCATAGTAGATTCATTCTCTAGATATTCAATCATGTTGGCTGGAGGGGCTCAGACACAGGTTCAAAGTTCGATGCACTAACAGACAAAACCCTATACCATCGACCCTTTCGGAAATGACTTGATCATGCATACCGCAGTCTCATCCAAGTCAATATTGAGGGATGGTGGTACCAGGTTTCCACATCCAGAAGGATATGGAGTGTGGATCTCAGCTTTGTCTTAGATCTATTTCTGCGTTATGTGATCTTACTTAGTATTATACCAAATTTGATCTATTCATATAAAAATACTACTCACAAAACTAAACTCTATATATTGTGCATAAATCAATGGACCTTAACTATAATTAACTATAACTGCATTCATCTATGACTTTTGATCTTATCTTTATTATGCAACAAAAAGGTAAACAATAATCGCATAAAGTACAAAAGATAAGCACACATATCTGCCTTCAAAATCTTCTTTATTAACTTTAGATCTTTAGATTTACAATCTTCTTTCCCTGTGTACATAGTTGCAGGGACTTGCGCACATAGCTACAGACTTACCAAGGTCTCCACATGCACAGTTATAGGAGCCTTTACCTTCGCTCTAAGAAAGAAATGACAATACAGACTCAAAATGATCAAAATATGATCAATGCCTATGACATACAAAGACAACGCTTTATATATTATATATATATTATATATGTATATATATATATATATATATATATATATATATAATATATATAGTATAATATATATATATTCCCTTAAAAAACCATGGTCTGCAAACCATGGGAGAGACTTAAAACATTCAAATTAATCCTATCTCTTTACAAAATAAGGGGATTTGGCTGGCCCTAAAGTCCCTATGGCTCCTAAAACACTGTGTGAAGTGCTTTCATCTCCTCAAAATGTGGGTTCTTTACAAAGATTTGAGAAACAATTGACCTAAGGGGACCCTACCCAACAGGCTCCCAATAAAGATATGTGACATGTCCTGAGTCACTTAGCTGGTATGTCCTGAATCTTTGCTTTGAGACCATTGTATGCATCCTTCAAAGGTTGAAGTGTCTTTACACATTGCATGGTCACCTATTGTACTTCCTCTACCAAATTTTATGTCGCCAACCCTGTTGTTTCCAGACCGATAATTCTTTGCGTCTACCTTATGTTCAACTTGCTCTTCATTTTCTGTGAGAGCTGAATGGATTCCTTGGCCCACATCTCGTTGATTTGTCAATGCAAAAAATTTCCCTCCTCGAGACAGGAAAAACATTACGCAGGTGCTAGGGTCCGCACCGTCACTTTGGTTTCATTAAACTTTTGCTGCTTGTCACAGATATTTGCCTGTATCTTCTGTACATGTGGGTCCTCCTGCAGTGAGGTCCATATCTCGATAGTGTCTTCAAATATCTGACTAAATTCCTTGACTGTAGTGGCTATATCTTCCATAACAGCCTTGAAGTCTATTGTGCGTTATTCATGAACCTATGCCAGAGTTGTCGGTTGCAACCTCATCTACAACTCTGCAAGATGCATGCCCAACTCAAACTTTACTTTTTTAATTTGCACCTTTGAGTATTTTACTACTATTACAAGCTTATGAAGCTTCTCTTCTCGTGCTGCCTCTATCTAGATATGGACCTTCGGTAGCTTACTCCATGCATTGGGGATGTTTGCTTCTAGTTGTTGCCTATGCACAACTACCTCATCAAGCTCCATGATGGCTTGGTTCTTGGTCTCGAAAATTTGTCAATTGTCATATTTAACTTATTTAAGCACCAACAGAGTGTGTTGTTCCCGTATCTTCATTTCATCATTGACTCCATGATGTAACTTGTGCAAAGTCTGAATGGGGAGTGCTGCAAGGTTGAGACTCAATTTTTTTGAGTATTGCGTGTGTTCCTAGTCTTCAGCTATCTCAAAATGTAGAGAGCCCCCTAGGAGTTGCAACACATAGAGCTCGGATGTGATTTCTACAGTTGTACTAAATGGTGCCATGCTCACCTTAATTTCCAACTTCTTGAGACCCTATTGGACCTCTATCAACATTGCTTTGTACTTGTCTTCAATGTTTCCCCAAAAGTGCTCCATTGCAACTCAGACCATGTCTCCTATCTCGTTGATGTCCCCCTTAGTGAGGACCATTGGTTTTGCACCAATGAATTTATCTAACTTTTACTTCTTCCATGCACCTACAACACTTGATTTCTACCTTTTAATGATGAAAGGGGAATCCACCTCCTCAGTATCAAAAAAAGGGTCTTCACCACCCTAATCACCACCTCCGGTGGCCTCTTCTTCCTCCTCGACAGTGTGCTCTTTCTCCAGTGCAACGTCCTTCTATAGCTTGGCTGTGACTATCTCAGTCACCTTCTTTTGGCCCTTCTTGTTTCCCTTATTGATTAGCTGCTTCTGAGTTTGTGCCCTTGAAATATTTGTCATTGCTCGACTAGTGCTTGCTTTTTCTTTCTCTTCTCCTTCCATTGGTGGAGTTAGCCAATCACTTTGCCAATTTCTCACCACTTACGTGATGTCGTTATCAGTGTCCAAGAATGGATGCTCATACCATACCTCCCGCGGGTCCTTCTTGGTGCGAATGTGTACATGGTGAAAGTCCACCTTGAAGTATGCAATCGCTTTATATTGATCAAACAAAACTGGTGACAACGTCAGCTTTTGGTTGATCATGGTGCACAACTCCATTTCAACCAAGACCTAAAACATTTTGTTCTTTGTAACATGGATCGTCTCCTTGGAAGCCCACAATGAGGAAAACCTCGCATCCTCACAAATATCCTGCTCCAAAGTGGGGAACTGTGACTCCTCCAGTGTTCTCCATGTTGTCAATGCTATCAAGAGAAATAACCACGCATAGTGGAATTTCTTTCCTTCTTCTTGTGCCTCTCGAAAATCATCTAAAAATTCATGGCACAAATATTTTGCCCAACACTTCCTCATTATTTTCCCAGCCAAAATGTGTGTGGAAAAACATACAACCTCATCATTAATGGATCTGGTTAAAAATCCCTTAGACTTCCTGATCAAATTACACTCCTTCTTCATCGTCTCAACCAACGTTTTCTCTAGATATTTTCCGACAAATGCGTTGGTGGGGTTCGCTCCTTGGTAGGGAAGCATAGTTATCCTTCTAATTAACATATCATCAATGTGGATCCTCACCCCCAGCCACAAACATCCATTATGCACCAACTCCAACAACTGGCGCACACAATTGTGTTGATATTGTTGTGCCCAAAGTGAAGAATATAGAGCATATTCAACAACCCAGCTTGCTGATTTCTTATTGCCCATGGTAGCAGTTCGACCTTTGTTACTCTAGATTCCTCATAGTAAAATGATTTCAGATACTCGTTGGGCTTGAACTGGGGATACTTGCTCCAATTGTTAGGATACCATTCCTCCATGCGTAGTTGTGGTACCCTTTCCAACAAGTCTCCCTCAATCGACACCTCATCCAGTAACAATGGTGTAAAGAAATTGAATTTTATAGCATTTAGGTCCTTGGTAACCTTGGAAGTCATATTTTGCGGTGGCATATAAGGTGGAAACCTAAAGATCAGTTCCACATATTATACATCGATATCTTTGATTCCATTGGCCACTTCTTCCACATCTGAATCTTGGGGCTCTAGCAACTGCTTCTACTTTCCCAGCCTCTCCTTTGTCCTATGTTCCTTTGTAATTTTTTTTGGTGATTGCCTAACTAGCAGCTATTCATCTTCTGCACTGCGCACTTGCACCAATATTTTTCTTCCTTGGGGACCTTTGCCAATTATATGAACTATTGGTGTAGCAGTCATTAGGAATCCTAGCCCTCGTCTAAGAAATTCTTGCTCAATATCCTCCTAATTCATGCAACATAACGCTTGCCTTATACTAAAAATTACCAGTCAAAATATCAGTGAGAAAAGTATTCAAATGTGGAGTGGGTTTCCATATTTATAACATTTTTTATTTTCAAACTTCATGATCTCCTTCAAATCCACTTGATAAATGCGAATTTGGTGGCATATTTTCCCATATATGCCCATTAAATGCATTCCCCCATGTCCTTTTAATAGAAATTTCCCTATCAAATCAGCTATAGTAGTCCTGAAGGTCATATTCTAGATGAGCTGCATCAGAGCCCTCCTTGTAGTGTAGTTACTCCTTCTTCATTGCAGCTTCCTCCACCTATGCCATCCTCTTGAATATGACGCAACACTTCCTCTTTGGCAAAGTCCTTATTTGACAGAGTAGTTTAAAGTCTCGTGTTTCCTTCTAACTGCCTGTAGCACTAAGAATTTTCTCCATTCATATAGAGATTGCATAGTCCCACGGATATAATCATACCTATAGTGTTTCAACCTAATCCCATTTACATGTCTAGGAAAGAGTTCTCTATTCAACTTCATGCGCTGAACTGTGTCTCCATCTGAGGTATCCCAAACAATGTATGGTCCTAACCAATTCATTTGGAATTTTCCTGGGAACTTTGCGAATCCACTACCATACAACAACACCAAGTCTCTATTCTTGAAATGTGTTTGCTTAATATGCCAGTTGTGTTAGGCCTTTTCACTAGATTTCTACACTTGTTAGTGAAATCTTGCAATAAAGTGATCTTCCTCGAGTGCGAGCAGTTGTTCCAATATCTCCTCCATAATTTCTCTTTCCACCATGTCTGTGACTGCGGTAATTCTAAGACTTGGTACAACATATTCCATAGGCATTATGGCTTCCTGTCCATAAACTAATCTAAATGGAATCTGTCCTGTGAATTTCTTGCAGGTAGTCTTGTATGCCCATTAAACTGCTGGTATGCACACATCCCAATTGTTTTTGTTGATGTTGCATACCTTGGTAATAAAGTTTTCCAAAATTTTGTTGAAAGCCTGAACTGTGCCATTTTCTTGAGGATGATAAAGTGGGCTCTTCTAATGATGTACTTGAAAATCCTCTCTTATTGCTTCAATGGTGTTTTGTAGGAAGTGTGATCCTCGGTCGCTCATCAAGATATTTGGACACCCAAATATCGATAAGATATATTCAAAAATGAAGTGCACAATAGTGTCTACACTACAATCCTTTACTGGTTGTGCTTTAGCCCACCTGGTGAGGTAATTCATTGCGGTAATAATGTATCATTCACCAATATTCTTTCCCGACGGATTGATCGGCCCAACAAAGTCAATTGCCCACTTATCAAAATCCTTGAAGGTGACTTGTGGATTACGAAAAAATTCATTCTTTCTCGATGGTCTTTCGGTTCTCTAGCAGACATCATAAGTAGTGCAATATTCTTTGGAATCCTTGTGGACCATGGGCCACCATAGACTCACTCTTAAAATCTTCTACGCACTGGTGTTTCCTACATAGTGTCCTCCTATGACAACACCATGTGCTTATACCAAAATATTGTGCCTTTCATACTCAGGGACATATCTGCACAATATCTCGTCGGAGCCCATTTAATACAAATGTCTAGCAATTAGAGAAAAATCCATAGCTATGACTATAAGTTCTTTCGTATGTTGAGTTGTATACTCCTTAGGCACTTCTCTGGTAGAAAAAAAGTAAATAATATCAGCGAAATGATCATCAACAACCCTTACTGCAAAGAGTTGTGCATCGAGCAGTCCTTCTTCAATGTTCATTGGTTCCTCTCCATTCTCAATTCTAGACAGAGGATCCGGCCCAACGTTCAATTGTCCTGGCTTGACTATTATCTCAAAATCATACTCTTGGAACAAAAATAGCCACCTACAGATATTCCCCCCAACAAAGGCTTGTTCACCAATTACTTCAGTGTAGAATGGTTTGTGAACATCTTGAAGTGTGCGTTTAATAAGCAATGGATGAATTTTGTAGCGCATACACCATAGCTAAGCCCTCTCGTTCCGTTGTGGAATAATTTCTTTTTTCCTTAGATAAATTTAGACTCGCAAATTTGATGGGGTGATCAAGATCCCCTTCTCTGGGTTGTGCTAAGACAACCCCCAAAGCTAGGCACAATGCATCTACATGAATGTGGAACTCCTTCTTCCAATCTGGAAACACTAGAATCAACACAGTGACCATTTTTTCCTTTAAGATGTCAAGGCTCTTCTGACATTCATCATCCAAAAATAAGGTGACATCTTTCTTCAGTAATTTTTCCATTAGCGCAGTGATCTGTGCGTAGGTCTTCATGAAATTCTGATAATAACCAATATTCCCTAGAGTCATGCATAGTTCCTTCACATTCTTCGGTGGATCCAAATTGATAATAACAACAACTTTTGCAAGGTCCACCATCATCCCCTGCTTACAAACAACATGTCCCAGTAACATTGCACATGGTACACAAAAAAGTCACTTTTTTATGTTAAGTGAGATTTGGTATTTCATGTAGGTATCCAACATCAAGAATAGGCTCGAAACATGCTTCTTTAACAATCCAAAGATTTTCCAGTCATCAAAGTAAACCTCCAAAAATTTGTGAATGAATTCTTTAAACATTACGATAACAACTCTTAAGAATATCACAGGTGCATTCCTCAATCCAAACAACATGACTGCATACTAAAGTGATCCCCATTCAATAACAAAAGTGGTCTTACTCTTATCTTCTGTCATGATCTTACTATGATAGTACCCTGAAAAACCATCTATAAAGGAGTAGGCCTCTTGTCCTCCTACATTATCCAAAACTTTATCAATGAATGATGTTGGGAATGGTTCATGTAAGCATGCATCGTTAAACTTTATTAAATCAACACAATTCCTTATTTCACCCTTAGTCATTTTCTCCTACACTACCATCAGGCTTACCCATTCATATTCTTCCACAAGTTCAATTATTCCAACTACGGCCAACTTCTCAAGCTTCTCCTTTACCTTCTCTTTTTATTTTGGGTTTAACCTATATGGTCGTTGTTTTACAGGTTTCACATTTTGCTTAAAAGTGATCTTCATTACACCCATATTGCCTACAATTCCCTTTAACTCAATGAACTTCATTGGAAATAGCTCTTGATACTCATGCAATAATTCAACAACCTTTCCCATTGTATCCTCATCCTAGTAATCTTTAATGAGCACGAATTTGGGCTCCACCTCTGAGCCTATATTAACTTGCCTTGTGTTAACAAGCTGTGCTATGTCAGGTATCTCAACTTCTGGTCCCACAACCTCATGTTGTCCTTTTGATTAAGGGATATTAATGTTGTGTGGATCTTCCTAGCCCTCTTCCACAGTCATATTATAATATTCGACCGTATGCTGCAACTGAACGTTCCAATCGAGCTGGACCCAAGTCATTGGCTCCTTTGGTGTCCAGAAAATTGCTGCTTTGGTTTCCTGAATGAAATCATCAATACATTGAAAACCATCTTCAAATATGAAGGTTATTATGAATATTTGCTTGAGACTATACTAGTTGACACTGCCATGGCACAAATCTAATTCAAGATACCAATTTATCGGTATCACATCCAAAGTGTGGACAAATATGTGCACCCATTTTGGTTGAGGTTTTTCACCCCATGCTGTAGTCCAATGAGACAAATGTTCTCCGTGTTAGAAAATTATATATTACAGAGAAACATAACACATAAAATATTTCAGAAATATAAACATAGAAAACACATAAAACAAGAGAGAGACACAAATATATGTGGTTCACCCAATTTGGGCTACATCCATGGAGAAATAACCAGTCCTTCCTTTTATATTATGCATAAAAAGTAAGAGATACAAGGTACAACCAATCCGCAATTTCCTCTTAGCTGTCACATAGTCTCCTTTCTCTTTCTTGCTCATAATACACATATATATTCAGCCACAATACAATTCCCTCATCTATAGAGAGGGTTTTCCTTCTAGGGAAAAAAAACCCTAAATTAAACATAATTTCTACCATCATATTATCCAAATACCTTTGAATAAAGAAGATAATTAGGCTCCACACCCAACAATATCCCACTTGGAGATTGATTATAGCAACTCCATTGCTACTTCATTTGCTGGACAATGACTCCACTTTGGACCTAGTTGTTTATCATCTTGATCATCATACTTGAAGACCAATTGAAATCGAGAAGAATCTCAGTTTCTCCCTGGTTACAACTTTTGTTAACATATCTGTAGGATTCTGGCTAGTGTGTATCTTTTTGAACTTCAACTTTTCATCTTCCAATAAAAACCATATGAAATGGTACTTGAGATGTATATGTTTAGTCTTGGAATGAAATGTTGAGTTCTTTGCAAGATGAATGGCACTCTAGCTATCACTGTATAACTTGCCCAACTCTTGCTTCTTACCCAATTCATACAGAAACCTTTGTAAGAAAATCATTTCTTTACTAGACTCTATGGTAGAAACATACTTTGCTTCCATCATTGAGAGTGCAACAACACTGCAATTTTGAAACCCAACTAGCAGCTATTCCACCTACAAGAAACAAAAACCGTGTGGTGCTCCTCCTATTATCCCTATCACTTGCCATATCTACATCAATATATCCCTGTAGAGCAATGTCTGAACCACAAAAGCATAATTCTTGATATGTGGTACCTCTCAAATATTTGACATTACACTTCACTACCATCCAATGTTATTTTCCTAGATTGTTCATGTACCTACTTACAACTCCCACTGCATGTGTAATATGAGTCCTTGTTCAAACCATTGCATACATTAAGCTTCCAACTGCCGATACCTATGGAACTTTAGACATATAATCCATCTCTTCTTGAGACTTGGGACACATCTCCTTACTTACTTTGAAATGGCTAGCCAAAGGTGTAGTAACTGGTTTTACATTCTACATATTAAATCTTTCCAACACCTTTTGTATGTACTCAATCTGAGACAATGTTAATTTGCGATTTTTCCTGTCTCTAGTTATTCTCATGCCAAGGATTTGTTTTGCAGCACCGAAATTGTTAAATTGGCAACTAGGGCCAAACTCCATGTGGGTTAGCTTATTTATGGCAGCTGATATTTTTATTGGATCCCTCTCGCCGAGAGGTGTAGGATTGATCCAAAGATCATCCGATTCCGATAAGTATTTATGGAGATATGAATTTATTTTGTTTATGTAATTATTATCAAGCCGACCAGCTCTTATGTAGGCTCTAGAAGCCCAACTGACGTGTCTATTCATCATCCTCGTTTTGGTATGAATAGATAAAGATTTGATGTCATTTTATCATACAATTCTTGAGGTGATCTCCTCTCCACGTTTGGGTTTTTGGAGAAGGAGAGAACTAAAGATACGTTGGCCCAAGGGTGATGCCCTAACCATAGGAAGCTGCAAGCATATAAGGATGAGCAACAAACAGACCTAATACAAGGCACGCATGCCCTAATCTACGCACAGTTCATGAAGAGAAAATTCATGTTGCTCATCATGAGGACATTCCACTATAAATGGAAACATATACACAGGTATATGTAGACTTCAGACATATACGCAGGTATATATTCGACTGTCCAATAAAACATACACAGGTCAATGGGACATGGATATAACTATGTATACGCAGTATGGGTTCAATGACTGTATACGCAGTATGGGTTCATGACTATGCTGGCAGTAACTATGTATACGTAGTATGGGTTCATGACTATGTATACGCAAGGCAATAGGGATACATATACGCAGCAATTGGTAATATAACTGAGGTACATATATGCAACAATTGGTAATATAACCGAGGTGCATATACGCAGAAAATGGCAATATATATATATATATATATATATATATATATATATATATATATATATATATATATATATATAATCATATATATATATATATTATATATAGATATATATATATATAATATATATTATATATATATATATATATATTATATATATATATATATATATATATATATATATATATATATATAATATATATATACACACACAGTAATATACATGATGTAGTACTGCAGTAAAGGAAGACAGTCATGATATACGCATAGCATGAAGTTACGTTGTCATGTCATTTGAACGAAGTCTTCTAATGAAGAACACAGTTCTGTAACAGTGCCATACGCATGGAGAGCACCATATACGTTGTCAATATATGCAGCTAGAACTCTACTACATTCTGGGCCAAAGTATATTTTGGCATACATATAGTTCAGTATATATTTGTATTGATCTGAGCTCCTGCTAGCTCATATACCCTTAGTAGTAATTCTTGGATGCAATCCTGATCTCGTTAAGGATGAGCCTCTTTGTCCCAAGCCTGTTGACAGCATGAGGTAGTCTAGATGGATAGCATGTAAACCTTTGAGTATTGTAGGTGACAACGTGGCACATAAGACAACCTTCAGGCTTGAAAGTTTTTTTTAGCAAGGCTGGAAGTTGCTATCATAAAGGGCAGTGTGTTAATGATGAGATCATGGGCAGCATGAGCAGCATGAAGTATGAAGTCATGGACATCTTGATGTATGGATAGCACAATGACCATGAGCAGCATGAAGTATGAAGTCATGGACATATTCATGTATGGGTAGCACAGTGATCATGAGCAGCATGAAGATACATGATGCAACATGATGGTGCTACACACTAAGGTGCAGCAGATGAACAAAATGGATAGGTGAAGTCGTCACCTAGGAGATTCAGTTGAAGCAGAATGTCTTCAACTGATCTCATCATTATAGGAAATGATCTATGCTCAAATCTAGATAAGTCAAAGTGTTGACTTTTGTTGTAAATGTATTATCTCTCTCTCTCTCTCTCTTTCTCTGCTGAACTTTGAAGATAAAAGAAGATTTGACAAAAGGGTTTCCCCGCACACTATGGGGTTTGTCCCTGGCTTGCGCCACATCTTGCGTCCTCTTGTCTTTGCTTGTCTTTTGCGTTTTATATTTATGTTCTATCTGTAGTTTATCATAATGCCGATGTGATTGCTAACTGTGAAAATTTAAATAAATTTCTCTAGCATAGAACATACCTAAACTTAACATGGTATCAGAGCTGAGGTGAAGACAATGCCCAAACAAGAGTGAAAGAGCAATCACCAAAGGCAGTTGGGACAAGACAGAAGGATCAATGAAGTCAAAGCAGAGAATGTTATCATAATGGCACAACGGAAGTTTCTGATGGCCCATCTAATGATCACTTCATTTGGAAGCTCGGATCTAAGGGTGGAAGGAAAGGCGGATGCCTTGTTGAAATAAGTTTGGCCGTTGTGCATGGCAGAGACACATCTTTTGATGAAGATAACAATCATTCATGGGACATATTCAATGATCAAAGGAATGACTAGTAATGAAGGTCATTAAGGAAATGGTTGAATCTTCCACGAAAGCATAGAACCCTAAAATCTCTTTTATGTACCTGATCACAAGAAGAACCTGATGTCCATCTCGGAAATGGAAGTCAAAGGTTATAGGATGGAACTTATAGATGGAAAGGTACGTGTTTGAAAATAGATCTTGCAAAGATGTTTTGAGTTCAGGTTTGTATCAAGTTGCAGGAAGTCCACTAGGGACCATGTCCTTTGACTCAGCACCAGAGGTCTGTGAGTTAGATGGTGACTAGGATGCCTAAATTCAAAAAAGAGCATGAAGGTACATGTTTGAAATGTACCGAAGGAAAATATTATAAGAGGACCATTCCCCCTCATGCAGTAGGTCCACAGGCTTGGAACAACCCGAGGAGTTTGAGACTCATGATCAGGAATATCATGTATATAAGTGGAAGAAAGCCCTCTATGGCTTGAAGAAAAACACCTCGAGTGTAGTATGAGAGGATTGATAGCTGTATAATGCAGCTGAGATTCACTAGGAGTGAAACCGATCCAAACCATTACTCAAAGGTTGTGGATGATAAACCTCTCGTACCAGCACCTATGTCTAATAGGTGTAGACCCTATCATTTATAGGAGATAGAGGGAGTTGGATTCTGAATGTGGAAAGATAAGCTGCAAGCTTGTGACTGCCTTGAGGATCTTAACTTTCAGAAGTTATATGGTAATGATGTCGAACCACATTTGGGAAATGCCTTTGAGTTTCTTAAACTCATTCACGTTGATGTACTTGGAGAACCTTCGTATGGACATATGGGATGCAATTAGCATGGTGAGCTCATATTTGAGCCTCACTGGATTGGTGCCAAGAATTGTCTGAGATATCTTTAGGGCACAACCTCTCGTGGATTGAGATACACTACCCGAAATATGAAACCACATGATTATTCGAATGATGAGTGGGCAGGCAGTATGGAGGATCACCAGAGCACTTCTCAGTGTTGTTTCTCTTTGGAATCTGCTCGATATCCTGGATGAGCAGGAAGCAGAAGTCGGTGACTCTGAGAAAAATACATTGCTGATAGTATGGGCTTTTGTGAGGCAGTCTGGTTGTTGAAGCTCTTCAATGAGTTGTTTGTACACATGACGAATACCACTGTGATTCTTTGTGACAACTAGAGGTGGGATTTGATTATTGATGAATCCCGTATTTAACAATTGCTCAAGCAGATATACATCAAATACTTCCTAATCTGGGATATGGTAAGTCGATGATCAAGGAGGCTCCATCGCACTGAGATGATGTACAGGATAGAGCCCCGAGGAAAGATCAAATTTGTGATTTTCCCGAATGACTTGGAGTCATCAAGAGACCTTTGTAAAAGGGTCCTGCATGTTGCATACATTGAGCTCTAGGAGCTCTGGGGGGCTTGCAGTTCTATTGGAGCAACATACGACCATAGGGTGACTCACCCTCCCCTGGTGGTGCGCACTGGAACAAGATGATTCGCTCTCTTGTGGGACAAGATGATCTGCTCTCTTGTCTAGCAAGATGATTAGTTCTCCTGTGAGGCATGGATTGATATGTTCTCCATGGCGATTGTAGCAGGATTGATGTTCTCTCCTGTGAGGCCTGGATTGATGTGTTCTCCATGGTGATTGTAGCAAGATTGATGTGTTCTCCTGTGAGGACAAGATTGATTAAGTTCTCCTGTCGAGGCATCCTACCCATGCAGTTTGGGATTCATGGGAAGTACCTCTCATTTGATCAATGAGCAGGGAAATGAAGTTAGGGACCATAGTAGTACTGATGGATGCATCGTTGTATCTACCGTACTCCCTACGCTAGGATGACCTCCATTGATGTGGGATCAATGATATTGCTCTGGGACCAGTGGTAGGAGTTGTACATACTATGACGCTGACTTCGAGTCGGCTGAGACTGATTTGGGATCAGTGGTACATACTCTGAGACTGACTTCGTGTCAGTGTAGGACTGGTCTGGGACTAGTGAGTGGTACATACTATGACACTAACTTCAGGTCGGTTGAGACTAGTCTAGGACTAGTAGTACACTCTTTGAGCTTGCGATACTGGTCTGGGACCAGTGGTAGGAGTTGTACCATACTATGACGCTAACTTCGGGTCGGTTGAAACTGATCTGGGATCAGTGGCACATACTCCGAGACTAACTTCGTGTCAGTGCAGGACTGGTCTGGGACCAGTGGGAGTGGTACATACTATGACACTGACTTCGGGTTTGCTGAGACTGGTCTAGGACCAGTGGTACACTCTCTAAGATTGCGATACTAGTCTGGGACTAGTAGTAGGAGTGGTACCTACTATGACACTGACTTTGGGTCGATTGAGACTGGTTTGGGACCAGTGGTACGCACTCTGAGACTAACTTCGGGTCAGTGTAGATTGGTATGAGACATTCTCGATCAATTCTTCTTCTTCATAGTTCAGCAGAGCAGAGCTAGCAAAGTCAGTAGCGCTAAGTAGAGCTGAGCAGAGCCAACAGAGCTGAGCAAAGCAGAACAGAGCTAGCAGAGCCAGCAGAGCAGATCAAAGCCAACAGAGCTGAGCAGAGTAGAGCAGAACCAATAGAGATAAGCAGAGTTGGGTAGAACAGTGCAGGGCACTGATGGAAGAGATAGTATAGTCGGACTTATGGATCAACCGATGGAGTTCTCCCTAGTTGAGAGGGAGTGTTAAATTGGGAACTAGGGCCAAACTCCATGTGGGTTAGCTTATTTATGGTAGCTTATATTTTTATTGGATCCCTCTCATCGAGAGGTGTAGGATTGATCCAAAGATCATCCAATTCTGATAAGTATTTATGAAGATATGAATTTATTTTGTTTATGTAATTATTATCAAGCCGACCAGCTCTTATGTAGGCTCTAGAAGCCCAACCGATGTGTCTATTCATCATCCTCATTTTGGTATAAATAGATAAAGATTTGATGTCATTTTATCATACAATTCTTGAGGTGATCTCCTCTCCACGTTTGGGTTTTTGGAGAAGGAGAGAACTAAAGATATACTGGCCCAAGCGTGATGCCCTAACCACAGGAAGCTGCAAGCATATAAGGATGAGCAACAAACAGACCCAATACAAGGCACGCAGGCCCTAATCTACACACAGTTCTTGAAGAGAAAATTCACATTGCTCATCATGAGGAAATTCCACTGTAAATGGAAACATATACGCAGGTATATGTAGACTTCAGACATATACGTAGGTATATATTACATTGTCCAATAAAACATACACAGGTCAATGGGATAGGGATATAACTATGTATACGCAGTATGGGTTCAATGACTGTATACACAGTATGGGTTCATGACTATGCTGGCAATAGCTATTTATACACAGTATGGGTTCAATGACTGTATACGCAGTATGGGTTCATGACTATGTTGGCAATAACTATGTATACGTAGTATGGGTTCAATGACTGTATACGCAGTATGGGTTCATGACTATGCCGGCAATAACTATGTATATGTAGTATGGGTTCATGACTATGTATACGCAAGGAAATAGGGATACATATATGCAGCAATTGGTAATATAACGGAGGTACACATACACAACAATTGGTAATATAACCAAGTTGCATATACGCAGCAAATGGCAATATATATATATACACGGTAATATACATGCTGTAGTACTGCAGTAAAGGAAGACAGTCATGATATACACATAGCATGAAGTTATGCTGTCATGTCATTTGAACAGAGTCTTCTAATGAAGAACGAAGTCCTATAATAGTGCCATACGCATGGAGAGCACCATATACATTGTCAATATATGCAGCTAGAACTCTCCTACCTTCTGGGCCAAAGTATATTTTGGCATACGCATAGTTCAGTATATATTTGTATTGATTTGAGCTCCTGCTAGCGCATATACCCTCAGTAGTAATTCTTGGATGCAATCCTGATCTCGATAAGGATGAGCCTCTCTGTCACAAGCCTGTTGACAACGTGAGGTAGTCTAGATGGACAACATGTAAACCTTTGAGTATTGTAGGTGACAACGTGGCACATAAGACAACCTTCAGGCTTGAAAGTTTTTCTTAGCAAGGCTGGAAGTTGTTGTCATAAAAGGCAGTGTGTTAATGATGAGATCATGGGCAACATGAGTAGCATGAAGTATGAAGTCATGGACATCTTGATGTATGGGTAGCACAGTGACCATGAGCAACATGAAGTATGTAGTCATTGACATCTTGATGTATGGGCAGCACAGTGATCATGAGCAGCATGAAGATACATGATGCAGCATGATGGTGTTACATGGTAAGGTGCAGTAGATGAACAAAATGGATAGGTGAAGTTGTCACCTAGGAGATTTAGTTGAAGCAGAATGTCTTCAACTGATCTCATCATTATAGGAAATGATCTATGCTCAGATCCAGATAAGTCAAAGTGTTGACTTCTGTTGTAAATGTATTATCTCTCTCTCTCTCTCTCTTTCTTTGCTGAAATTTGAAGATAAAAGAAGATTTGACAAAAGGGTTTCCCCACACACTGTGGGGTTTGTCCCTGGCTTGCATCACATCTTGCGTCCTCTTGTCTTGGCTTGTCTTCTATGTTTTATATTTATGTTCTATCTGCAGTTTATCGTAATGCTGATGTGATTGCTAACTGTGAAAATTTAAATAAATTTCTCTAGCATAGAACATACCTAAACTTAACAGAAATCCTTCATTGCAAATGAATTTGCCAATTTTTCTTTGAGCACATTTATTTCTTGAATGTTAGACCCTGCAACAAGCATGTTATCTACATATAATAATAATATAATATAACTACCATCATTTTTCCTTTTGAGATAAACAAAATGATCAGCATGACATCTAGTATAACTATGTTCAGACATAATGTTATGAAACTAGCTCAAGAAAAGATAGAAAAGATAGATCGACGCCTTAGAATTTAGCCTCTTCGAGGGGGCAACCTCCTTTACATTACATAAATGAACAATTCTTGGATGATTCAAATGACAAAACCCTCCTTTCTATATATAGGAGTCTAAGGAGTAACAATATAACCCCAGCAGACCTAACAATAATAATATAAGCCACAAAAATAACAATAGAGGGATTCTATGGGGCACAGTAATAACAATATGGGGATAATAGGGGCACAACAATATTAATAAGGGATGCAACTACAATAGTAATGGGGTAATCACTAGTATTATAGGGACCCAACATGCCCCTCTCCTTAAAAAAGGTGTTGTCCTCAACGCTTGGGTAGTTTTGGATGCTTCTATATAAAATTCTCATCCTCCCATGTGGAGTCTTCAGTGGATAAGTTCTTCCACTTGATAAGATACTCCGAAATTGATCAATTTCGTAGCTTTCGAGTTCTTGTTTCTGTGACTGCTTCTGGTTCCAATATAATTTTTCCTTCCTCGTCAAGTTCTAAAAATATTGTTTGAACTGGGTGCTTGTTGCCTATAACCTTCTTTAAACATGAAACATGGAAAGCTGGGTGCAATCGAGAAGCTGCAGGAAGCTCCAATTTGTATGCCATAGTACCAATCTTTTGCAACACCTTGTACAGATCATAATACTTTGGTGATAATTTATTATCCTTCTTAGCTTGCTTGAGGTACATTTTCTTATATGGTTGTAACCGTAGGATATCCAATCACCTACATCAAAACTTCTTTTGCTGCGATGTTGATTTTCCTATTGTTTCATTCTATTATGTGCCAACACGAGGTTATCCTTTAAGAGTTGGAGGAGTTGTTGTTGATGTTTGATGTGATGTTCCACTACTTGAACCTTAGAATTTTCTCTTAAATATGATGTGATGGATTGTGGCTGATATCTATAAAGTGCCATTAATGGGGTCATTTTTGTTGCTGTATGGAAGAAATTGTTATACCACCATTCAGCCAGAGGCAACCATTTGACCCATTGTGTCTGTTTATCAGATACAAAGCAATGAAGATATCCTTCCAAACATTTGTTTAGTATCTCAGTTTTCCCATCAGATTGAGGATGATAAGATGAGCTATGAGCTAACTGAGTACCAAGACAAGAAAATAATTCTGTCCAAAAATTTCTAGTGAAAATGGGATCTCTGTCACTTACAATAATCTTGGGTTTCCATGTAGCTTTTGAATTGTTTCCATAAATGCAC
>APFE030496783.1:0-11870 GCA_000404065.3 Pinus taeda
ATGAGTCCAAAGGACAATGAGGAGGTACGCAAACAAGTTCAGGAATTATTGGACAAAGGGCTGATCAGAGAAAGCTTAAGTCCCTGTGCCGTACCCACAGTCCTTGCACCTAAGAAGGGTGGCGAATGGCAAATGTGTACAGATTCGCGAGCTATAAACAAGATCACCATCCGCTACAGGTTTCCCTTGCCTAGGATGGATGACATGATGGATTGCCTTAGTGGAGCAGCATATTTTACAAAGATCGATCTGAAGAGTGGGTATCATCAGATCAAGATTAGAGAAGGCGACGAATGGAAGACAGCCTTCAAGACCAATGAAGGGCTGTACGAATGGCTAGTTATGCCGTTTGGATTGAGTAACGCTCCAAGTACATTTATGAGACTGATGAACGAAATGTTAAAGGAATTTATTGGAAAATTCGTGATAGTCTATCTGGATGACATCCTAATCTTTAGCAGGACAAAAAGGGAACATCTTCAGCACATTCGAAAAGTATTCGAGAAGCTGCAGCAGAACAAACTGCTGGTGAATTTGAAGAAATGTACTTTCCTACAGAAGGAGTTAATATATCTGGGATTTGTAGTGGCAGAAAATGAATTGAAAATGGACCCAAAGAAGATTACAACAATCATGAGTTGGCCGTCACCAAAGAGTTTATTCGAGGTACGTAGTTTTCACGGTTTAGCAAGTTTTTATCGGAAATTTATTAAGAATTTTAGTGAAATCTGCGCGCCGATGTTAGAAACCATCAAAAAGGCTAGTCAACCTTTTTGCTGGACAAAAGCAGCAGAAGACAGCTTCCAACTTCTGAAACAAAAGATAACAGAGAGGCCAATCTTGAGGCTGCCCGACTTCAGCAAACCTTTTCAGGTTCGATGTGATGCAAGCGGGACAGCTATAGGTGCTGTACTCAGTCAAGAGGACAGACCTGTGGCATTCTTTAGTGAGAAACTAAACGAAAGCCGGCAGAAGTACTCGTCCTACGATAAAGAATTCTATGCAGTGGTTCAAGCCTTGAAGCACTGGAGGCACTACTTACTCGGCAGTGAGTTTGTCTTGTTCTCAGACAATTCTGCGTTACAGTATATAACGCAGCAACACAAATTGAACCACAAGCACGCCAAGTGGGTGGAGTACCTACAAAGTTTTACTTTCGTTCTGAAGCATATAAGCGGAACTGCCAACAAAGTGGCGGATGCTTTGAGCAGAAGAGTTTTACTCTTACAGGAAAGCGGCATACAAGTAATGGGGTTTGAATATTTGAAGGACTTGTACCAGATGGACGCAGATTTCAAAGAAGCCTGTGAGGCATGCCAGAATCCTGTTTTACGAAATACAAGCCCATGGCTAGATTTTAATTTACAGGACGGGTTGTTGTTTCGTGGAGGACAACTATGTATTCCAGATTGTTCGATGAGGGAAAATTTAGTGAAAGAGAAGCATAGCGGGGGTTTAGCAGGACATTTTGGCATTGATAAAACGTTGGAACAGCTAGGACACTTCTACTACTGGCCGAAGATGAGTCGAGACGTACAGAGGTATGTAACCAGATGTAAGATCTGTCAACTGGCGAAAGGGAACAGCCAGAATGCTGGGTTATATACACCCCTACCAGTTCCAAACAGGCCTTGGGATTCAGTCAGTATTGACTTCGTCCTAGGATTGCCTAGAACCCAGCGGGGGTATGATTTAGTGATGGTGGTGGTTGATAGATTTTCCAAAATGGCTCATTTCATTCCGTGCCGGAAGACTAGCGACGCCACTTATGTGGCACACCTCTTCTTCACAGAAGTAGTTCGATTACATGGCTTACCAAGGACTATAGTTTCAGACAGGGATGTGAAATTTACGGGGCATTTCTGGCGCACCCTGTGGAAAAAGCTGGGCACACAGTTAAACTTCAGCTCCGCGTATCATTCGCAGACTGACGGACAGACCGAAGTAGTTAACAGGAGTTTAGGAAATTTATTGAGAAGTCTGACCGGAGAAAACTCGCGATTATGGGATCGAGCTCTAGCCCAGGCCGAATTCGCTTACAACGATTCGCCTAACCGGAGTACTGGACTAAGCCCATTCCAGATATTGTATGGTATGCATCCGCGGGGAGTACACGAATTGCGAGATTTAGGACAGCTGGAAAGGAGGAGCGTAGACGGGGAAGATTTTGCCGAGGCAATGAGCGAACTGCATGACAAAGTCAAGATGAAATTGCAGGACAACACGCAGAAATATAAACAGCATGCAGATGTCAAGTGGCGTGAGGTACATTTCGAAGTTGGAGACGAAGTGCTTGCGCATTTGCGTCGGGAAAGGTTTCCTAAGGGAACTTATAAAAAACTAAAGTTCAAAAAAATCGGCCCATGCAAAATCCTTCGCAAATTTTCAGCGAATGCGTACGAGATTCAGTTGCCACCTGATATAGGCATATCGCCCATATTCAACGTGGCAGATCTGTTTCCGTATCATGCCCAGGCAACAGACGAAAACATGGTACAGCCACAACGGGACACCCAGTTCGAGAGCAGTCTTTGGAAGAAACAGTTACCGTCGGTTAACACTCACGAAATTGAAGGGAATATCAACACACAGGTAGCTAAACGGACGCGTAGGAAGGAGTATCTGCGCTACCTTGTCAAGTGGAAGGACCGTCCCCTAGAGGACAGTTCTTGGCTCGACGAAACACAGATTCAAAGGGCAGGTTATTCGGTGGAGGAACTCATGGAACGGAGCCATGAGAACTCTCTTTTACCCCGGCAGCCTGATGCAGGAGCATCTGGACGATAGGGTGGAGACCGAAATGGGACACATGAGGTTTCAGAAAAAGACTAAGGAGACTAAGCAAATTGACCAGGGACAGCAAGGCTGTCAATTACTTTTAAGTTAATTTTATTTTCTTTTGTCAGAGTCAGCTACAGGTATTTGGAATCTCTGTTAATTCATTTTAATTAGTTTATTTTACAGCTGTCAGTGATTATTGTAACCTGTAGAATTAGTTTATTTTACCTAAAGTCCACAGACACTTTTGTGGGACCAGTATTAGAATAGTTAGGAGTCAAGTACAAACAAAAACTGAATGATTTCGGTTATTGAACTGTTTTGTAAATGGTTGAGAACCGGTCACCAACCGAATCCTCGAAGGAAACAAAAGACGAAAAACAATCGGAACTAGGGGTTCAGTTCAGCAGCGAAGAAAATAAACAGAGAAAAGTATTGTCATTATTTTTTTGGACAGAAAAGAACTTCATTCCTCTAAATATCAAATTTTCCTCTTCTAGAAATTATTATGTATGACAGAGTAAATTCATAATCCTATGTAAATCTTTACTTCTGAGTATTTAAAGATTTTTTCTGTACTTTACTGTGATTAAATAACAGTATCGAACGACTGTAATCTATAGTCGAATGTATGTAAACAAAATTGCACAGGTAAGTAAATATGCAGGCAAACAAGTTTAAGGAATAGCTCCCAGTCACCGCGCATATAGCGACCACATACAAGCAACAAAGACAGCTAACGAATCATGGAATAAGACGCAGGCAAACTACAGCAAGTAACCAGACAAGGAACGAACGTATCAGTCCGGGTAAGGCACAGAACCAAAACAAGTATTTGAAACCAAATTCGAATATTAACAGTTGCATTTATATATATATTCATATCGGTCTGAATCAAATAAATTAAGTTACAGTCATCCATATGACTAGGACCGAGACCCCTTTGCTCTTAAAACAAGCGTGACCACAAAACTTACAACGAGTCCATACATCATATTGAAGACCAGTAACAGACCTACAGAAAGCCGAGCCTACTACAACCTATCGCAAGCAGACAGTGCCGTGTAAGGCCAAAAAGAACAGAGGAAACCCTTTTTCTTTTTCAACCAGACCGATAATATATCTACGTACAGGCAAACGGAACAACAAGACAAATGACAAGCGGAAAAGACTCAGAACTACCCGGAAGTCGAGGCCACGATTATTGCAGACAACAACAGTGCCGCCACCTGCAACATACAACAGCACAAGCACACGAGTTAGGGTTTTGGGAAGGGAACCCAGGAAACAAAACCGTGACCTGTTAAGTGCCGAGTCTCAACAGAACAAACAAACTCAAGAAATAGAGTAATGTACTTGTGAGCAAGGGTTGCAGACGAGAGATTATTTACCTGAAGAGGAGTGGATTCCATGATATCGAGAGCACCCACCTGACCACGGAGGAGCCGAAGAGGTCAGTGAAAAATCCGATAAACGAAAACAAAATTATAGCATGAAGAGATAACTTACAGGTCGGAAGAGTTGAGCGCCGAGACCGAAATGTGACAGGTCTTCGAATGCATCGTTCTGGAGCAGAGTAAGGACGCCGAGGCGTGAAATAACCCGACAAACACCATGTATTCACCAACATACCAGTACGTTTAGCCAAGGAGTAATTCAACAGAGAAAGCCGAGATAAAAACCAGAAACGGAGACGCGGAACGAGAGCAAACTTACCACAGCAACCAAGTAACAGAGGTACCAGCGGAACTACGGTGGAAAACCACATCCTCCGACCAGAAAATCACCAAAGATGAACACACACAGACAATATTTCCAAACACAGAGCCGAACCAGAAAAAATCAGTTGCAGAGCGTCGAAGTTCCCAGCACAAATGACCAAAGCGCGAAAAGGCAACAACAATAAACCATAACGGAGAATTAGGGTTACCCCAGATCGAGGCGGACAGGTTCCGGACGGAGGATAGGCCAAGTACGAGGGGTAGGTCGACCGAGTACAAAACATTAATGAGCAGGTCAATCATATCCGATTGGCAATAACACCCAAATCAGTTCACCAAATCCGAAAGGTACCAGGCGCAGCGGAGTCAAGGCAGGGCCACGTGGACGGGCCACATCATCAAATATAACTAGCTTATATCCATCTTAACCCTAGATATATCGAGCATTGAGAGGATCAAATATCTCTAGGTGCAGACATATTTTTTCAGTACAAAATTTGATGAGAACTTCAAGAGATTTGATCACTTTTGATGGTGATAGATCTCGGATTAACATGCATCTAGGCTAGTTTCATTCATATGTAGTCACACAATTTTTTTTGAAAATCTAATTAATGTCATCATTTCGAATATGCTAAATATATCTAAGAGTAATCTAGTCATTTTAATTTTAAATTTTCTCAGTTAATTCAGTTTGTGGGTATACAATTAATAAATTGAGTGATGAAAAAGGATGAAATAAAATTTTTGATTGCAAAGTGACAATGTCGTAGTGCCGAATGAAAAATATGAATACTAAAAATGTAGTCAGTTACAAATGGTCTTCATTGTAATCAATGTAAAACTAATTTCTTTGATTTTTCTTTTTGTCAGACCTGTTAGTATTTCCATCTTTTCATATCAATCATAAGAAAATATTCAAAGGTAGGCTAAAATTGTAGACCACTCAAATATTTAGCTCAATATATTTTAGTAAATGTTATACATTGTCTCTCTTGCTCTCTAATATTAATAGTAGCTTTCTCCAAACTCAATTATTGTGACTTATGGAGTGTTAAACCCCAAGTAAGTTTCAGTGGTCGTTGGTTTCTATTACCTCATTTAAATGCAAAGTGACTAGCAATGTTGAATGGTGGAAAATTGGAATAATAAGAATGTAGTAAATTACAAATGTATTACACTTTCGAGAAACAAACATTTTACGTAAGCAAACATTTTATTTAAGATGAAATTAAAATATTTTATTTATGGATGAATTATTGTTCTTATAGATTCACAGATATTATATTCCATTTATTGGCTATGTTCTTTAACAACCATAAAATATATGGAATATGATAGAGAAAAAAATGGTATATAACATATTTTCATATATTGTAGTAAACATCATACCTTGCTTGTCTTTCTCTCCAATATTAATAGTAGTTTTCTCCAAAGTCATTCATTATGATTTATGGATTGTTAAACCCTAAGAAACATTAAATGGTAGTTTTTTCTCTATTACCACATTTGAATGCAAAGTGACTAACAATGTTGAATGATGGAATATGGGAACAATAAAAATGTAGTCTATTACAAATATTTTGCAATTTCAAGAAGCAAACATTTCAATTAAGTGAAAATTTTATATTCAGGTCACATACCATTTTTTCACCTTCCATATTCTAAATCGTTTACTATTAAATTGTAATGAACCAATGCACACCATTAATCTAATTTCTCTCCAATAATATTTGTATTATCATCCAAATAAAAAAGTTACTACATCCTATTAATGATATTCAACCCATGTGAAAAAACATTATGTACAAAATAAATTGAATACCCAATAAATTTCTTATGAGAATCACACACCCCTAAAGCTCAGTAATATTACAAATGAGGATCTTCATCCTGGCATAATGGGAAAATCCAGCTTTCATAACCGCATGTTTTTCTATATCACAACAAAACCTCTTTAAACAACATACCCCTGTAGAAATATCTTTGAATAATATATTATCATCAACAAAATATCTTTTAATAATGTATTATCTCTTTTCGTGTCTCCCAATATTATATATATTGAATCTAAAGAGCTATGATGCAAATAAAATTAAAAAATAAATAAATAAAATAAAAAAGGACGATAATGTATAGAGCTATGATGCAAATATAAAGAAAAACATAGCATAAAATAAATAAAAGTGAAAAAAGAAAAACACCCTATAAATATATAACCCAAATGAGTAATAACTATTTACTACTATTTTGGAAAAAATATATTAATATTTCTTTGTTTTTCTTGCATTTTCCTTTTTTGGGATAAAGGAAAATTAAAATTTCTTTATGGAAGCAAACCAAATTTGTCTTATAGACACTAAAATTATTATGATTAGCTATTAAAACTGAACGGTTCTTTTTAATTGGATTAAGATTATATATATCTATTATCATATATATATATATATAATATATATATATATATATAACTTATGATTTAAAAAACCACTATCAACAACATTGAATCCACATCTCATTCTTATACTAAAGAATTTACCAATTACTCTTGAGTTAAAACAATTGCATCATTATCCAACTCCTTAAAATTGCTTCACAAAACTCCACTAGTCTAAAATGGGATGTGATTTTTTTTTTTTTAATTGCATATCATATATGCATGCATCTCTCGAGACTAAATATCTTTGTACACTTGCTAAAAAAAAAAAAAAATTCATTGGATGGTTTAACATTACAATGTCTTCTATTTCAATACTTTGATTTAAAAATTATTTGTTAACTTTTACTTCCCAAACTCATGACAATATTTTCACCTAGATGAATAAATAGGTATTTCATTATCTAATAGGTCAACATGAAAAGAAAAATTCTAGAGAGACACACATTTAAATATTTTTTCTTCCATCTCACTCATAGAAAATATTATAGTTGTTAATGCATTACATGATTAATCTCCTATGCATTGTTGCATAAAAGAGGCCATCTCATTTTCATTTTGTTTGAAAAAACAAATTTCCAATTGACTTAATGGAGTGCAAACTAGATTATAGTTTCTCCATATTAAAGTAAATCAAGTGTGTTTTTAACATATTATGATGAACAATATTTTACTTTAGTAACGTCTCTTTACTGCAATTCCTAAGAAATAATGGAACTCACTTAAATCCCTCCTTTGAAACTCATGTGGAACTTGGTCTCCTTAATTAGTTGTTTGTTATCACTTATCCAAACAATGTTAACAATATGGAAGACAAAAATAATGAGGTGATCACCTTATTTCTTGATGTAAATTCAATGCTCCATATAACTTCTTATAGACACACTCTCACAACATCTTTATCAAATCACTACTATCATTATCGTAGGGACCATTTCAATCCATGCAATGATCTCTTTAGACATTGTACAATGTCCTCTCTCCATTTTACTAAAAATCCTTATTCTTGTGTATGATGATTCCTTCATTGACCTCACCATAAATACATGCCATCTCCCCATTTATTTTCTTAACTTCAAAATCATAAGCCACCATTTGTGTCAACATCAGCGTAATAAAGGTCATTTTGCTTGTTGAATATATAGTATTTTAATAAAAAATATCCTAATCCACTTCAGACTATCACTTTGGTACCAAATGAGCTCTATATTTCTCAATGTAACCTTCTTCATTATGCTTCTTTTCTGAAAGGCATTTCAATCAAATAATATTCCTTCCTTCAATAAACCCCTATAAATGCTTTCAAAAGGCTTAAATTCATCCCCTGTAATATCCTCACTTTAGATACTAAGGGACTATTGACATTTCTTAGATTATTACCATGGGAAGAAAAAACACAATAGCTAAACCTAGAGTACTCTTAGCCATACATCATAAGCCTTTTTCGCTAAATAAATGTCCTCCCCAAATTTAATCTTTGACCTATTTTATCATGCTCAAGTTACATAATCACTTTTCCTTTGGGTAAAATGGAGGAAGAAGTTTTTTCTTATCTTCTACCTTTCGAAATCTTCATCCAACACCTATGATAATGGTTTTATCCTATCTTCATATTTAGGTTGAAATATATGCTCATAGAATAACAATACGTTGTAATATTTATTTTGGAATAGATTTTGTTAGCACTCCTCAGTGTCCCAAAGGCTGAGAAAGGATACTGGCAGAGGTAACCTCAAACCAATATTTAAATTTGGTAGCTAGCCCTATCAAATCAGAGAGGGCTCTTTCAAGAATCTCACAAACAATAAAATGACTCGGAAGTAAAATAGATCTTAGGCTCAATATTCAAAACTTAGTAGGTTTGAATTTAGTGTTTACTGGAGCAAGGTCAATAGGTCTAGGAAAGTAGGTTAGGATTTTGAAAGATCGGTTGCATAGATATAATGGGGCAGAGTAGGTATATTCAATGAATTTTTTTAGTTTTCATGTTGGTGTAGGGTTGAAAACGTGAAGCATAAAAAGGAGCATATGAGCTACGAATTATTTTTTAAGAGGAAATTAAACATAAACATGAAAATCTCATCAAAAAAGAGCATACACATATGATTTCTACTTTAAGGCTATTGAGATGAACAGATGAAACCATTAAGATGGAAGTAACGAGACATAACATTCATACTTCTGATAAAACAAAGAAGAAACACTGTCACAAATTCATACCAAAGGAATCCCAAGATAATAGCTATAAATTGCCTCTATTACTCCTACAAAAGTGATGGTGTACACTAGCTTCAAAGCATTTGACTCCTAAGCATCCAACCCTCTATATGACTTAGATCACGCTACATATAGATTGGAAACCACATTCCCCCCTCTCAGGGGTTGAATCCATCATGATAGGAGTTGTTTACATCAATATCCCTAACATAACCTTAAACTAGGGAGGTTAGAAACCCTCTCCCTATTTAGACTTAATTGACTTAGTTGACTTTCAAAGCATTAATTACAATGGATTTGACATGAAATGACTCTTACCATCACTATGGCAGTTAAATAAATCATGTAAACTCAGTAAAAAACAAATTACATTGACAAAAATTGACTTGAATAAGAAATAATCGAAAATTGGCTTTCTTGCACAGAAGCGTAGTGTGCATTGCAAAAGTGCAGTGAAAGAATAGGGGTCAAAGATGAACTGGTATCATCTTAACCATAACACAATTTACAAAAATGGGAGAGGTTTGTGTATATAAGGTTGTCGTGGAGAACACCCTCTCTTAGTTTTGTGAAATTAATTCCCATATTCTTGCTAACCTACCACAAAATAATGACTAAAACATGTAATTAAATTGGATAATTTAATTTTCTAAAATAAATCTCCAAGAAAGTTTGAATATATCTCAATCAATGAAACTTGTGTACAAACTAAAGTAGAGTATTGTGGTTGGGTCTATCATTACCCAAAAAATCCTTTTTTTTTTCAAAATTAATCTTCATTTGATTAGAAACTGCTTTTTAAAATGATGACTAAAAGCGGAGCCAAAAGCATAAAATGCGTGGCAGAAACAATTCATGAAGTTTTGAGGGCACTTTTGAGGGGTTTTACTTAATCATTTTTCTAAATTGATGGTTGCTGGAAATAGGCTAGGATATCTAATTTCCATCTGAACCTTAAAACCTAAAAAAGTACTTCTCCAAGGCACATAAAAATCAATTTTCCCAAGGCTACTGCAGAAATGTAGCGAGGGGTACAACAAGGTGGCAAAAACATGTATTTTAGGTAGTTTCTGAGATTTTCCTTACAACCTGTGAAGTGACATTCAAAACCAAGTCCATATCTAAGATGTACTACTATGTATATATCCATCCATGCAAAAATTCATTATTTGGTGGCTCTGAGAAAAAGCACAACATGAGCTCACTAAGCTTCTCTACATCATGAAATTACCAAAAATTCCATAATTGGCCAAAAACTCAAAATTTTCCAATATTTCTCAAAATTGTTTCTAACCTTTTTTTTTTCCCTTGTTAATGATGAGTTAGAAAATCCATGATGCATTAGCAAGAAAATCAATATTGTCTCTCTTCTTTATGTTGATTAGTGTTTTATTTAACTTGTTTTTCATATTCCTAACCCTAAGTTTGTAAATCTAGTTCCTAGGGAAGTAGTGCCTTGTCATGTGTCTCTAAAGCTTGGTGTCCCTATTAGCCTTCTTCTGAATCATATCCAAGTTCTCATTGACCTTGCCAAGACAATTCTCTTTTTCCTTTTCAAGCTCATTTGCAATGCTATCCTGAATGTCTTGTTGACCTAGTGGAGGAGATGACTCACTCCCATTTCCTTTCTGCCTCTTTATTCCTCTTATATCTGGCCTCCTTGGCTTGATCTGAAACTCTTTATCCTCAATTTGATCCACATTTATTATAGGCTTAATTTTATCATGCAAGGTTACATCTTCATGAGGTGAGAAATGTACCTTAGAAAACTCTTTGAACACTTTTTCCCTAATTACTACTCCCATGATGATGAGTATGGTGATCACACGGCTCCTATATGAGTTATTGACGATATGACCTAATGATGAAACCTAATGGATATCTCTGACCATGATTGAATATCTTTGAAGTCATGCAGTATGCATGACAATGATATGATGATCTTTAATGATGACCAAGACACTCTCTTAGTGACCTATCACAAGGAGTGATAACAAGACCATGACATCATTTTATGACCATGAGCATTGAGGGGAGTAATAATGACCTAGAATTGACCAATGGTCAAATTTTATTTGAAAATATAACAATTTGACCTAATGATCCTATCAATCACATGGAAAGAGTACATTTTATCACTACTTACTATCAACTCCAATTGGGGATGGAAGCTCCTTTAGGAGGTGTCAAGAAAACTGTAGACCAGGTAGCTTCATGCATTCAGTGATGAAGTCAAAATAAAGCAATTGACACTCAAAATATTGACTGACTGCAATTAAGAAAAACTGAAACTGACTTGAACTGATTGAAAAACTTGACTACTAATTGAACTTACTTACACATGGCCATAGACTCTATGGATATACTGCAACCCTACACCTCACAAGCATATAAAATAAAATGGGTGACTAGAGTCTCAAAGAGGAACCTTTTGTTACTCCAAATCCACAGATAATAAGCTTTCCATCCTCCAAAAATACTTTTCTCAATGCGATAATTAGAGTTGAGCCAATGTTGAGTATAGAATTATGTTACTTAATATGGACATCGAAACATTTTATTTATAGTTCTCTCACACACACAAACATATCAAATTAAACGTAGAATAAATTACACATCATGATGATATAAAATTAAGGTTGAAATTGAAGCATTTTATTTGTGGTTGGCATTAACTACTTTTAGATTTGTTAATGTAATTATTACTATATTATTTT
>APFE030496784.1:0-33698 GCA_000404065.3 Pinus taeda
CCCCGAACCCCGTAGAGGGGGGCTACCCGCCCCCCTCAAACCCCCCAGACAAGGGGGTTGCCGCCCCCCCTGTGAACCCCCCCGCTGTGCAATCGGCGCAATGAAGGGGGGGCTCCACCCCCCGTCTAACCCCCCGGTTCACTACGTGGGTTAGTCGTGGAAAGAATATAACACAACCCAACACCCGTTCATCAACCTTCATTCACCACATAGGTGCATCCTTAACAAAGCATACAGATTTGGCACTATGACACAGGTGTTGTCCTTGATGGCAACTCACACAAATGACGGATCATAGTTGAGGACCATAGAATGAAGAAAGAGAGGCATACGTAGGTTCCCCATTGTCCAGGTCGTGTGTACACACAGGTTCGTAGAAAAAAAGGCACATATAGTGTACACACACACTTTCACGCAAATAAAGGAGTGTATATGTTGGAAAACTTAGTTTTGGTCTGTGGTATTTGGTCCATGGTATTTTGATCCATGTTATTGGTCCAAGGTATCCTGTCTGAAGTGTTGACCACAAGTATTTGGTCCAAGGTATTGCTTATAAGTGGTTTTGGACCATGGTATTGAGTAAGGACTAAGACTATAAAAGGAGGAGAAGATCATTAGGCAAAGGCACTCATGAATTGCATATCTAATGAAGAGAAAGATCTAGAATACAGGTTATTGGGTTATGGTGCATAGTTGGATCTGAATCAAGGATAAACCTGAGCACTTGATGAAGGATAAGTTCTATTGATGGGTCAAGATCTTAAGGCTTGAAGAGATGTATCTTTGTGTGGTTTTGATCTTTTATCTGATTAACTGGCGCATGCTGTAATATGTAAATATGATGATCTGGTTATAACTAATGTCTGGAATTGTTGTAAAGTTTAAATCATCATTTACAGATCTGTACGTAGGTTCACTTTAGCAAAGGCACATATACACGCTGGTTCTGCATATCCAAACAGTGTATATGCAAGTTCGCCTTGGGAAAACAACGTATGTACGTAGGTTTTACGCATTGAAGTAGCGTATACCTAATAAAATATGCTTTAGCAACTTCTATTTACTGTTGCAGTGTTTTGGGTTCTAGCTTGGATTCTGGTTACTGTTACTATATTTTGGTTACAACATTCTAAGAAGTGATTCAGTTTTGGTTGGTGCAAAGGAGATTGATTGATGTAAATATATTTGATGTTTGTTTGATGATGTTGATGGATCCTGTCTAAAAATTTATGAAACGTGGTCCCTGGAAGAAAAGAGAAGGTTGTAGCCTTCTATAGGTCAGCACCTACGTACTAGTAAACACATCAGCTAGTACAAGAGCTAGGGGGTTGTAGCTCCCTTCTAGGAGAAGCTGGAGAATGAGAGAAGGTTGTAGCCTTCTATAGGTTGAAGCGTGCGTACTGGTTTAAGACTGCACTAGTATAGAAAAATTGTAAAAATAAGTTTCTTATTAAAAGAATATAGAGACGATTGCAGCAGGTGGTTTTCACCCACATTGGGTTTCCACCTTATATCTCGTGTTCTTGTGTGTGATTGTCTGCTCTATTTTTACTGTACCTGGTTACTGTTTATATGGTTATGATGCACAGATTAAAGATCAACATATGATGAATTAACTAAATTATAAGTTTGCAGGGTATACGCTAGTTGCCTTAAATACAATTGCGTATATACGCAAGTTTCATTAATTGAAGTAGCGTAAAATGAATCACGTTGTGAAATGAAATATTATTGTTAATAATACTAATTCAACCCCCCTCTCAGTATTATTTCCAACAATTGGTATTAGAGCAGGTCCTTTAGAAGAAGCTTGATCGCTTCAAGGAAGATCTATCATCATGAGTAACTACGAAGGAGAGGGATCCGTTAGACCACCAATCTTTGATGGGAGCAACATCATCTATTGGAAGGTAAGAACCATAACCTATCTTCAATCTCTTGGAATAGATGTCTGGGAAATCGTAGAAGGAGGATATACATTTCCATCAGTAATTCCTCCAGATACGGCAGGTAAAAAGAAATATGAAACCAATGCCAAGGATGTGAATACATTATTGGGGAGTCTCTCACAATCAAAATTTGTCAAAGTTATGTAGCTCAAGATCGCCAAAGAAATATGGGACAAGATTGTTCTAAGCTATGAAGGAGACAATTAGGTAAAACATGCAAAACTGCAATCTCTCAGAATTCAATATGAAACTCTCAAAATGTACAATGATGAAAGTATAGCTAATTACTTCTTACGTATAGATGAGATTGTTAATTACATGAAGAACTTGGGTGAAGAGATAAAAGAAGGTACTTTAGTTGAAAATGTTTTAAGATCCTTGTCTACTAATTTTGAATCAAAAGTTTCTACCATAGAAGAAAATCAGGATCTTCAGAGTATCACTATGACATAGCTGCATAGAATCTTAACTGCTTTTGAAATGAGAAAAGGAGGTCCATCAAACATGAGAGAATCCACATTCAAAGCTTTAGGAAGATAAGAATTCAATGAATCAGGACATGTTTTAGAAGAAGAGGAAGAAGCAAACTTTGTCAAAAACCTTCAACGGGGTTTTAGAAGATTTTGAGGTAAACTACCTTTCAAATGTTTTTATTGTGGAAGAGTTGGTCACTATGCTGCCAAATGTCCTTATAAAGATAAGCTTGATAAAGGTAAGGAATCAACAAAATGGAATAGGAAACAAAGTGTAAGTAAGAAGAGCTACTATAGCATGAAGATAGTGATGGTTTATCAAATAGTGATGAAGATAATAATGACTATAGACTTCTGATGGATTTTGAAGATGATGATTTCTTGGATGCTTTAGATGAAGATAGTCTTTATGGAAAAATCTCTAAACTCAAAATTTGTTTAGAAGAAAAGAATATGATTATAGATACTCTGACATTCCAACTTGCTGAAAGAGAAAATCACAATGAAAAACTAGAATGTGAAATTGTGAGTCTAAGGAAAGATATTGAGAAAACAAAAGCTCTCAATCTTAGATTTGATAAAGGATTAGAAACTTTAGATGAAATTATCAAAGTGCAATGTTCTCCTCTAATAAAGATAGGTCTTGGATATACCAAAGAAACATCTAAAGTACAGAAGCCGTCAACCTCCTCTAAAAGCTATCTTGATGCAGCAAAGAGCAGTGAACAATTTGACAATCATCGACAAAGGCATAAAGTAGTTCACCAAGTAAATCAGGTTCAATCTACTTCAAGGATGAATAGAAGTTACAACCAACCTCAGGTAAATCATACTCAATTTGCATCAAGAATGAATGTCAATGGAAACTACAATCACCAGGTCAATAGATTCGATAATCATAGAAACTTCTTTAATGGCCATTGTTTTTCATGTCATAACTTTGGACACAAAGCTGCTCAATGTGTTGCCTACAAAACCATCATGACTAGAGAAACACGACATCAAAGGAATGTGATAGGGATCATGAAAAGAACCTACAATAACATTTCACTTCTTGAAAATGAAACAGAATGATCTATCTGTAACAACTTCAGTCATGAAGATTCTGATTGCAGGAGTAAATTTTGGGAAACATCTTAGAAGGAACAGACTTCATTGAGTCTCAAAATATGGAGAAAGAAAGAACCACAAATAGAAAGATGTGGTATAGCCTTGTATGTAGAAGGACAAGAGAACCAGTGGTACATCGATAGTGGATCCTCGAAAAAAATGACAGGTGATAAAGATAAACTTCAGTCATACAATGCCTTAGAAAAAGAAATGAAGGTCTCATTTGGAAATGACACTCCTACTGTCATAAAAGGTAAAGGTTCTATTCTCTTAAAAGAAAAAGTTAAAGATGGGAATGTTATGTATGTTGATGGTATAAAGCATAACCTGTTGAGTGTCAGTCAAATGTGTGATCAAGGAAATGAAGTAGTATTTCAATCAAATGGATGTGTTGTTCATGAGCTTGATATAGGAGAAACCGTGATCAAAGGCATAAGAACTCCAAACAACTTATACATACTCAAGGGAGGACAACAACAGTGATATCTAAGCAAAAATGATGAACATTGGCTATGGCATAGAAGATTGGGGCATATAAGCTTCCCACAAATAAGGAAAGCATGCAAATTCCAGGCTGTTCGTGATCTTCCTGATATCAAAATTCCAGAAAATACAATATGCAAGTCATGTAAATTTGGTAAGAAAACCAAAGCACATTTCCTGGAGAAGGAAGGATCAGCTAGTAAGCCTCTTGAACTTGTTCATACTGATTTATGTGGTCGATCAAGGAAAAAGTCACCTCATGGAGAAGAATACTTTATATTGTTCATTGACGGTTTTTCCAGAATGTGTTGGATAGGACTCCTAAAGCATAAAGATGAAGCATTTTAAAAGTTCAAAGCCTTAAAATCTTTGGTTGAAAATGAATCGGATTGCAAAATAAAATGTCTCAGATCAGATCGAGGAGGGGAATTTACCATGGATGAATTCTTCGACTGTTGTGAAGAACATGGAATAAAAAAAGAATTATCCACTGCAAGGACTCTTCAGCAAAATGAAGTGGTAGAAAGGATGAATAGAACTGTTCAACAAATGGCTCGTGCCATGCTAGATGAGTCTGGAACTCCTGCAACCTTCTGGCGTGAAGCTGCATTTGCTACCGTCACTATCCTCAATAAAGCTAATGTTCGGGTAAACAACACTCAAACTCCACATGAACTTTGGTATTGTAAGACTCCTACTGTAAAATATCAAAAGGACTGATGAAAATCTTGGCAAATTTGAACCCAGAGCAGATGAATTCATTCTCCTTGGTTACTCTTCCCGAAGTAAAGGATATAAGTGTTATAATAAAAGACTTGGGAAAATAATTGAAAGTATTGATGTTGTGGTTGGTGAAGCAAGCAAAAATCCAAAGCAGGTAAATACCGAAGATTGTGGAGAATATGAGGATTATCCTTCCACATCAAATCAGACTAATTCTAAATAAGAAGAAACCAATGAAGAACCAGAAGAACAGATGACAGCAGAAGAAAAGACTCCATCCAGATATGGTCAGAAAAATCATCCAAAGACTCAAATTTTGGGACAGAAAGAGGTAGGTGTGCAGACAAGAAGAACTATTATAGAAGCTTCAAGCTATCTAGCATTGCTTTCCTCCATTGAACCTCAAAATGTAAATGAATCATGCAAAGATGAATGTTGGGTCAAGGCCATGAATGAAGAACTTGAGCAATTGAAGAATAATACTTGGGAATTAGTCCTAGACCTCATGATAAGAATAATCATAGAACCAAATGGATATTCAAAAACAAGCTAAATGAAAATGGTGAAGTTATCAAAAACAAGGCGAGACTTGTTTGTAAAGGATATGCTCACAAGAAGGTATAGATTTTGAAGAAACTTTTGCCATAAGAATGTTCCTTGCTCTTTCTAGCTTTCAGAAATTCAAATTATGCCAAATGGATGTAGAATTTTCCTTTCTTAATGGAGACTTAGAAGAAGAAGTATATATGAGCAACTAGACAGATTCATCCTTGGAAATGATCCAAAACTTGTATGTAGACTCAAAAAAGCTCTCTATGGTCTAAAAAAAGCTCCAAGAGTTTGGTATCACTGTCTTGAAAAATACCTCCATCAACAGGGTTTCAAAAGGTTAGCTATAGTTTATATACAAAGATTGATAACATGAAATGGCTAATCTTGTAGTATATGTGATGATATCATTTTTGGTTGCAATGAAGAAGCCATGAGTCAAAACTTTGCTTTGGTAATGCAGCAAGAATTTGAAATGTCCTTGCTTGGTGAGCTCACATATTTTCTTGGCCTACAAGTTCAAAAAAATAAAGATGGTATGTTTCTATCACAAACCAAGTATCTCAAGCAGATCTTGAAAAAATACAGCATGGAAGAATCCAAACTAGTATGTAGCCCCATCGTAACAGGATGCAATCTCAGCTCAAATGATGAATCAACAATAGTACATCAACCAACCTACAGATCCATTATTGGCAGTTTTCTTTATCTAACAGGTACCCGACTAGACATCATGCATGCAGTGGGAATAGTTGGATGATTCCAAGAAAATCCAAAGGAATCACACCTTCAGGCAGTGAAAAGGATCTTCAAATATCTTCAAGGAACTCATAATTTTGGTTTATGGTATCCTAGGGATACAGATCTTACACTTCATGCATATACATATGCAAATTGGGAAGGTAGCGTGGATGATAGAAAAAGAACTAGTGGTGGTGCATTCTATATGGGTTCCAGATTAGTGTCTTGGTTCAACAAGAAACAAAGTTCAATTGCATTATCTACAACTGAAGTAGAATATGTGGCTGCTACATCTTGCTGCACACAACTCCTTTGGATGATGAAAATATTGCAAGACATTCAGATCATAGGTACTCCACCCATCTCCATTATATGTGATAATGCAAGTGCAATTAGTATTTCAAAGAATCCAGTCATGCATTCCAAGACCAAGCACATACCCATCAAATATCACTTTCTACGTGAACAAGTGCTTGAACAAAAGGTCAAATTGGAGTATGTTCCCTCCAAAGTATAGGTTGCTGATATATTCACCAAACCACTGCCTAGAGAGACATTTGAATATCTCAAACAGAAGCTGGGAGTAGTTGATGCATCATGTTGCTGTTAAAATTTATTTATTTTAGAGAAAAGTGGTTGTACACGAGTTACATGAAGCGTATTCGCATACATAGGCAGGTTGTTATGGATACAGTCGTGTATATATTGGTTTGAAGAAAAATAATGAGTCTAATATGGGTTTGATAGAGATCATCTAGCATAGGTTCAGGGGGAGCATATACTTATAGTAATGCATTGTTGGCATTATCTTAGAAGATCTTGGTACAAATTCACAATTGTTTTTGATTTCAGTGGAACAGGTTCAAGGGGAGATCATGATTGCTGGTTTAGATGGTGATTGACAGATGCTGCTAATGATAGTTGTTGATAACTATCATAGTATTATTTTAGATATTTGGTCTCTATGTCATGTATATCTTTTATTGTCAAGGTCATGAAATGACCTATTTTGTTTCCCCACTGTGCATGGGATGGATGATGTAATGTTCTTGTTTTGACATGCATAAACATTTGGTATGAACCCACTTGGTTGGGTGGATGAGTCAAAATTGATATATTCCCACTTGGTTGGGAGATGGATGTATGTATGAGTCATTGTTGATAGGAAGGTCATTTATGATGTATGTATGAAGTCATATTTTTGTAGAACTTGCTTATATTTAGGGGGGACATGGACACCACACTTCAGCATATCAGAGAATTCAACATGTACTCAGGGGGAGCATAACTCTTTGCCCTTGATGACAAAGGGGGAGAGCGACTTGGGGTTGCCATCAAGTCCAAAGGGGGAGATGGTTGGCATTATGTTATAGATTTGACACTATGACACAGGTGTTGTCCTTGATGGCAACTCACATAGATGTCAGATCATAGTTCAGGATCATAGAATGAAGAAAGAGAGGTATATGCAGGTTCCCCATTGTCCAAGTCACGTTTACACACGGGTTCATAGAAAAAAATGCACGTACAACGTACACATGCACTTTCAAAAAGGGTGCGTACATGTTGGAAAACTTAGTTTTGGTCCGTGGTATTTGGTCCATGGTATTTTTATCTAAGGTATCCTATCCGAAGTGTTGACCCCAGGTATTTGGTCCAAGGTATTGCTTCTAAGTGGTTTTGGACCATGGTATTGAGTAAGGCCTAAGACTATAAAAGGAGGAGAAGATCATTAGGCAAAGGCACTCATGAATTGAATATCTAATGAAGAGCAAGATCTAGAATACATGTTATCGGGTTATGGTGCACAACTGGATCTGAATCAAGGATGAACCTGAGCACTCGATGAAGGATAAGTTCTATTGATGGGTTAAGATCTTAAGGGTTGAAGAGAAGTATGTTTATGTGGTTTTGATCTTTTATTTGATTAAATGGTGCATGTTGTAATCTGTAAATATGATGATCTGGGTATAATTGATGTTTGGAATTGTTGTAAAGTTGAAATCATCATTTACAGATCTGTACACAGGTTCACTTTAGCAAAGGCGTGTATACATACTGGTTCTGCATATCCAAACAACATATACGTAGGTTCACCTTGGGAAAACAACGTATGTACACAGGTTTGACACATTGAAGTAGTGCATACCTAATAAAATATGCTTTAGCTATTTTTCTTTGTTGTTGTAGTGTTCTAGGTTCTAGCTTGGGTTTTGGTTACTGTTACTGTATTTTGGTTATAACATTCTGAGAAGTGATTCAGTTTTGGTTGGTGCAAAGGAGATTGATTGATGCAAATATATTTGATGTTTGATTGATGATGTTGATTCATATAGTCTGAAAATTTATGAAACGTGGTCCTTGGAAGAAAATAGAAGGTTGTAGCCTTCTGTACCCTACGTACTAGTAAACACATCAACTAATACAAGAGCTAGGGGGTTGTAGGTCCCTTCCAGGAGAAGCTAGAGAACGAGAGAAGGTTGTAGCCTTCTGCAGGTTGAAGCTTGCTTACCGGTATAATACTGCACTAGTACAGAAAAATTGTAAAAAGAAGTTTCTTATTAAAAGAAGATAGAGATGATTGCAGCAGATGGTTTTCACGCACATTGGTTTTCCACCTTATATCTTGTGTTCTTGTGTGTGATTGTCTGCTCTATTTGACTGCACCTGGTTACTGTTTATATGGTTTTGATGCACAGATTAAAGATCAACATATGATGAATTAACTAAATTATAAGTTTGCCTAGGGTATACGCTAGTTGCCTTAAATACAATTGCGTATATACGCAAGTTTCATTAACTGAAGTAGCGTATATGAATCAGATTGTGAAATGAAATATTATTGACCCATAATACTGATTCGCCCACCCAACCCCCCCAACCCCTCGCCACCCCCCCACTACCACACCCCCCCACCCCCCCCCCCCCCCCCCCCCCACCCATGTACTCAATATCTAATGAAAGGACAAGATCTAGAATACAGGTTATTGGGTTATGGTGCATAGCTGGATCTAAATCAAGGATGAACCTGAGCACTTGATGAAGGATAAGTTCTATTGATGGGTCAAGATCTTAAGGGTTGAAGAGAAGTATCTTTATGTGGTTTTGATCTTTTATCTGATTAAATGGTGCATGTTGTAATCTGTAAATATGATGATTTGGGTATAACTAATGTTTGGAATTGTTGTAAAGTTGAAATCATCATTTACAGATTTCTACACAGGTTCACTTTAGCAAAGGCGCGTATACATGTTGGTTCTGCATATCCAAACAGCGTATACACAGGTTCACCCTGGGAAAACAACGTATGTACATAGGTTCGACACATTGAAGTAGTGCATACCTAATAAAATATGCTTTAGCTACTTTTGTTTGCTGTTGTAGTGTTCTAGGTTCTAGCTTGGGTTTTGGTTACTGTTACTGTATTTTGGTTACAACATTCTGAGAAGAGATTCAATTTTGGTTGGTGCATAGGAGATTGATTGATGCAAATATATTTGATGTTTGATTGATGATGTTGATTGATCCAGTCTGAAAATTTATGAAACATGGTCCTTGGAAGAAAAGAGAAGGTTGTAGCCTTCTGTAGGTTACCACCTACATACTAGTAAACACATCAGCTAGTACAAGAGCTAGGGGGTTGTAGTTCCCTTCCAGGAGAAGCTAGAGAATGAGATAAGGTTGTAGCCTTCTACAGGTTGAAGCCTGCTTACTGGTATAATACTGCACTAGTACAGAAAAATTGTAAAATGAAGTTTCTTATTAAAAGAAGATAAAGATGATTGCAGCAGGTGGTTTTCACCCACATTGGTTTTCCACCTTATATCTTGTGTTCTTGTGTGTGATTGTCTGCTCTATTTTTACTGCACCTGGTTACTATTTATATGGTTTTAATGCACATATTAAAGATCAACATATGATGAATTAACTAAATTATAAGTTTGCAGGGTATATGCTAGTTGCCTTAAATACAATTGCATATATGCACAAGTTTCATTAACTAAAGTAGAGTATATGAATCAGATTGTGAAATGAAATATTATTGACTTAATTATACTGATTCGCCCCCCTGCCCCGCAACCCCCCCCCCACACACAACATAAGCTTCTTCAAAATTTATTTTTAATACCTATGCCCAATTTCCATGATGATATTTTATCTATATAGCATAATAATTTCTTGGCTCGAATTGGTAAACTAGGGTCAACATAAGTGTCCAACAAACATTATACTAGTTTAGCTTTGACATTATGAATTCATGAAGGAAGGAAGGTCTCACTTGAGGAGTGCTACCAAGGCATTGGATAGGTGGGGAGCTCTACATAGTGTAGTTATCATGTTATGATGTAATGCTTTCAAGTAACATTCATATACATTCATTTAACACTATACAATCCAACAACCATAATTTGTCTCTATATTATGACATTAAATTAGATTGTTGTAATTAATATTAATAATGGATAGATATTCAAACATTAATCTAAATATAAAACATAATAATAAGAACGTAACATATATAATTGTCATATATCATAAAACAAAAAAAATTAAATATACTTAGATTGTTCTAAAAAATGACCAAAATATACACTGTGCTCCTTAGATCATATATTCAACAAATGAAATATATTTATATTGTTCTAAAAAATGACCAACCTATATGCTATGCACCTTATATCATATATTCAACCAAACATTTCCCCAATGTTTCACTATTTAACTATCTATGTCTTTATGTTAACCCATACCGTAGTAATTATACATTTTTTCCATATAAACATTTTGACATAAAGACAATTAACAGGGATGCAGACATACCACTTTTATCTACTTTCTTTCTACATTATATTGATAAAAACCACACACCCTTGTCCCAAATCATCTGCACAACACTCCTTTCTCTTCAGTTAGCATAGCTGGAGAACGCCATGGAGACCAACAATTGGAGGAATGAGGAATCCAAGCAAAAGATTGTCAATAAGATGTACTCAATCTATGCACAAAACCATTTGTCTCATTTTTTGGTTGTTTACAAAAGCCATCTGTTTCATTTTTTTTGGTTGTTTACCAAACCCATTTGTCTCATTTTTTTTGGTTGTTTACAAAACACATCTGTCTCGTCTTTTTTGGTTGTTTTTTTATTTGGATCATGGTGGATATTTAAATGTGGATTCAAGTTTTTATTGATTTATGATAGTTTAGGTGACCTCAATCAATCCATAGAAAATCTGCTTATGATTGTGGAATTTTAAATAATGTTTGGTTGGAAGGAGGAAGGGCTCTGGGATACTGGACCTGGTCCTACACTTTGAGAATACCAAATATCCCCAAGCTTCTGTTGTTGAGCTCAATGCATTCATTCACTCTTGGAAATGATTATTTTGTTAAATAGATTATAAGGAAAGTTGGGATGAAGGCATCTATATATTAGATCCAGGTTTCTGGGGTATCTCTTTTCCAGAGACATGAAGAATATGATTTTTTCTCATCTTATAAATCAAATGGGCCAACACCCATATGAGTGAAATTTCTTTCTTTTAGACCTGCAAAACAAGATTAATTGGATTTTATCATTCACTACAGGATTAATGGGATTTTATCACTCACCCCACTTTGAGATGGTTTTGTTAAATGATTTGTTGGTGGCTCTTTAGAGAGTTCCGAGTGTCATTAAAACTGTAATGAGCAAAACAAGATAAATTGCAATGATATCAAAATTTATGGAAAACTAGTGTGAATCTTGCAAGGCAAAGTTGGAATGTGGGTGCCTAATAAGCATGATGTTAGGATTGAATCTTAAACTTTCCCAGACCACAATAAAAACAATGAGAAGTTTTCTAGTTATGTATGCTTTCTGGCTCAAACTATGTTATTGTTTATACACCTAATTTTTAAGCCACACATGTAATTTTACCTACTAAGATTTGTAGACAAGAAGGAGTGGAGGATTTTCAAAGGATAGGATTAGGGCCTTTGGTATGGCATCCCTTGATTGGGCATTACTTTGCACCCCTGAAAGATATAGTGACAACTTTCAAAATAACAATAGAATAGATTATATCCTATCTCTCTGATTTCTTGGACAATTGGCAGGAGAAAGATATACGGGTAGAGGAATTCTTGTCTTTTGTGGCCAAGAAAGAATATGTTCCTTTTCCTACCCAGTTATGCATAAGCATCGAACGTTTAAGGATGCACATTGGTTTTATTTGGCGCACTAAGAAAGTTGAAAATGACCTTAATCGTCAAGTGGAAGTTGAAACAGAGAAGAAAATCGATATTGGAAGAAGGAAACAAGCATTTGCAATGCAGTCCATGATCATATCTAAATTATTGGCTTCATTTTTGTCTAGCAACAAGGAAACTACCTCCTCTGGTCACAAACATATAAGGTTCGAGATAGTTTCAAGTTTAGATAATGATGACGATCCTACAGCTAGAACACCAGTGTAAGATCGGTACCTAAAAGAAAATTAGATTACCAGTGTGAGAAGTCTGGGGTAGGTGCCCATACACATTAGTAGCAAAAGAATTGGCACGGTTAGGAAAACAACCATCAATAGATAAAGAAAAAAATTGCCTTAAATTCCTTTTTTGATGAGGATGAGGATCCAGGTGGAAAATCATAGGGTATATCTAGGAGGAAAAGGAGAAAGGTTCTGCAACAAGAGAAATCCTTAGTTAGTTGTCCTTTTCCATTCAACAACAGGAGAACATGCTATGTTGGGGAAACAAGTATCCATAGAAAAATCCAAATATGTAAAAGATGATGTTCTTCTTCTCAAAGAGATTGAATTGAAAATATTCATTGCATCTTGGAAGGACATTTGTCGGGAAATGTCAGTGTATGAGGTATTTACAAGAATGCTAGAATTGCAATGGATGGAAAACAAGAAGGGGAATAAAAAATGCACAATAGAGTTTTTCAAACTTTTCACAATGCAATCAGCTATTGGTTTGTTGAATGTTGTTGTGATGCCAATGAAAATGGGACTGTGGGATAGCCTCTATGACACTTTCCGAGAGGTCAACAAACAGGATGGCAGAAATACTGAATCATAAGCCATTTTAATATTTATGCCATCCTGTTTGTTGACCTCTTGGAAAGTGTTATAGAAACCATATATTCTCCTCCTTTCTCATATATATTCTTGCACCTCATTTTTAAAATAGTATAAAGCTCCAACAATTTTTTATCTTTCAAAATTTTCCTCAATTTCTCATGTTAACACGAATAAATTTTTGATGGTAAATTGGAAGCAATGTAGAGCTATTTGATTCCCTCTATGTTGAATTTTTCTCTGATAAATGGAATCAGGTTAAATTGGACAAGTGGAACCAAGTCCAAGTGCAATGCATGATAATATTCTTATGGAGAGATGCACTCGACTTTCTTTATTCACTAACTTTCATACCATTTTATTCAACTTTATAGACCAACTTTCCTGCCATTTTATTCCAAGATTATCTTCAGTGTAGGGGTGGGCCTCTCCAAACACGATTTAGCATGTGGGTAGTCGGTGAGTGAAGTTTCCTAACGTAAAAAAAACTATATGTAGCTGAAAATTCAGGAACATTATAATCATAGATTAGGCTATAAAAATTTGCAACATTGAGTGGAATAATGGTTTAGGTTTAGCACAAGGCTAGGAATAATGGTTTAGGTTTAGTAGAGCACTGTATTTAGAAATGGGTGTGTTCAAGGATTGGCAAGGATGTCGATACACGATGGCTGTTCAGAATTGTTGTTGCAGAGCTTAAGAGCTGAGTGAAACAATAATAGATTCTGATAATTGCATGGGAAATCCACCAATGTTTATGGCAATTTTATTAACAGGTAGGATTGATTTGGAGATTCATAGATGCCCAACTCTTCTTTGAGGGAATTCATGAAGTATATCTCCAATGCCCATGTTGTGGACTTCATCCTTCTATAATGAATTTACCTAAAATCTGCTATAATCACCTTTCAGATCCATGTCACTACATTGTATTCTGGACCAAGGAAGAGATCACAATAATGGGATGCGTGGAATGCTAAGAAAGCTCTCTTAGAAAATCATTTCTACATCTGCATACCAATTATGGCAACACTAGATGATGATTGGACTGATCAATGTTATGGTGCTAATCAAGGTTATGAAGCCAAATAGGATTGGCTATCAATATGTTTCTAAGGAGAGATCTGATCGATGCTAGAACCTATAACACTTATGTTTGCCAAGTCTTGGAACGACTTTCACTGGTGTGGAATCTGTATTTTCTTCTTTTTCTCTGAATGGATTCCATTCATTCAAATACTATGAGGCTTCATTGAAATGGGCTGGAATTGTGATTCTTTTCAGATTGTATTAGCTCAAGTTTGGGAAATTGATAAAAAAGGGAAAAAACATATGTTTGTTAGGGTTACTCACTTAATAAAACCTTCAGTTATATTAAAAATATAAAAGTTATACATTGTAGCAAAATAAATGCAATTCTTATTACCAACTCAGTTTTATGGAGTTTTGGTGTTTGGAATCAATTTGTAGTAGTATCATAGGTAGAATAGTCTCATAGGTAGAATATCTAATTTGTGTGTCTATCAAGTTTCAGGTTTAAATTTTATGGGGAAGCCTTGAAAATGAAAATTAAGAGAGTTAAATTATCGCAAGGGATATTGAAGCTCGTTTATTTGTTCCTCGATTTTCAAAACTCTTATCTAGAGGTATTGAAAATGAAAGTCTCAGGTTTAAATTTTATGGGGAGGTATTGAATATGAAATTCTCAAGTTTGAGGTATTGAATATAAAATTATCAAGTTTAAATTTTATGAGAAGGTATGGAGTAAACTGTGGTAATTAAGATTCAAGCTCATTTAAGTTTCAAATTCTCATTTATGAATAGATCATTTTTTCATTTAATATGAATAATGATTATTTTTTTATTTAATTTTTCACGGTGGGAAAATCTATCATAACTGAATTGTCAAACCAGTAGTGAGAATAGTCATTTGTGACTGCTATCATCAAATACATGCTAACTCATCACAATTATTTGAGAATAGTTATGAAATACTGAAATAGATGTTGGAATTTCTAAAGCAGCAACACCAATTCCATCTGTTAAGGAAGAAGGTGACACTTTGGTCTCTGCAAATGGTGTAAGCATTGGTGAAGTTCTTCAACATGTTATAAGTTTTCTTAAACATGATTCTATAGAAATTATTGAGGTTGGAGAATTAGCAATGAATGAATGGTTCATGACATTGAGAAGGATTTGGGACTGTGAAAAATGCCTAATGAAGCAATTTTCAATTAGGGATTTTACAGTCTTAGGCTTTGGTGACTTTTTAGATTTTTTAAAAGATCACATTTCTCAGTTTCCTAACAAAATAATTAAAAAATTGGTTGTGCATAATCTACATTAGAATTTTTGTCACAAGCTACATCAGAAAATGGTGAAAATGTATTTCTCACTAGAGAAGAAGTCAATATTCTTTTGTATAAGTAGTCCCCTTTGATCAGTTAATGAAAATGGGACTCTAGGATAGCCTCTATGACACTTTTCAAGAGGTCAACAAATAGTATGGTAGAAATACTGAAATGACTTATGTTTTTGGGGTGATAGATGTTGGAATTTCTAAAGCAGCAACACAAGTTGCATATGTTAAGGAAGAAGGTGACACTTTGGTCTCTATAAATGGTGTAAACATTGGTGAAGTTCTTCAAAAAGTTATAAGTTTTCTCGAACGTGATTCTATAGAAGTTATTGAGGCTAGAGAATTAGCAATGAAGGAATGGATCTTGACATTAAGAGGGATTTGGGACTATGAAAAATGGCTTATGAAGCAATTTTCAATTAGGGATTTTACACTCTTAGGCTTTGGTGACTTTTTAGATTTTTTAAAAGACCACATTTCTCAGTTTCCTGACAAAATAATTAAAAAATGGTTTTGCATAATCATGAAAACTTATCATTAACAACTTCTATTGCAAGGAACCAACTGTTATAATCTTTGTCACAAGCTACATCAGAAAATGCTGAAAATGTATTGTTCACTAGAGAAGAAGTCAATATTCTTTTGTATAAGCAGTCTCCTTTGATAAGATTTGAGCTATCAGATAGTTATTCATTTGAGGAAGTCTTGAATTATATTAGGAAAATCCAAAATTATTCTAAACAAAAGAAGACAAGGTATTCGACTGCATTGCTGGCAAGGAACAACACAAGTGATCATTCAAGTCCGAGTTCAACTATTACTGAAAAGTGGATATCTGTGCCTTTTCAAATAGCTAGAGCATTTGGTCACATGACTAGTGTTGATGCTTTGAAGTGCCTACTAAAAGCATTTTTGCTATCAAATGTGGAGGAGTGGTCACATTGGGATCATATTTTTTCTCCTACACATGGTCCAATTTTGAACTGGCGGGACAAAGAAGGGAACAATAAGAGTTTTATTTGTCTTTTATTAAGGAGTGGAAAAGTAGTTTGCATTAATGGTTCAACAAGAATGGAAGGCTTATTGACTACTGCAGTGAAGTGCTCTGTAAAGAAAACCCTGATCAAGCTGCAAACTACAATTTTTTTTAATATTATCATCTAACCATTGAGATAAACAATTTTCAATTATTTGTAACCCATAATTCTTTAGTGACGCATGATTTACCATGCACATAGTCGTGGAATTCAACAAAACAAAATATCGATTGAAGTTAGAATACGTAGCTGAAGCACTAATTGGTGTTTCCTATGGATTACAGAGCCCAATAAATTACCTTGTTTATTCATACTACATTGGGAGGGCATTATTCTTTCTATACATATTTGCAAGAGTTGTGTACCTGTAATTGATTAGAGGCTTAGTGGGTTTTGGTTCTTCCAACTTGTAGTAATTAGGGTATAATGAGTAGTGAACTGTGATTGTTGTTTGGTTAGATTAACAGGTCTAGTTGGGTTAATGTTGAGATCAACAATTTTTATGTTCTTTGGATTAGGCATATCAGACTTGTATACCTTGAAAATATACATCATATTCCATGCAATAAGTCTTATTTTCAATGAAAAATTTTTAATGCACGAATGGTTAGTGATCTACTTGAAGTTGTTGCCATAGATTTTGTTAATTCAATTTACCTAACTGGTTTGTGAACTCTGTCAAATCTGTATGACCTTATGCAAAGAAATATTGGTCTTTCTAAGTTTGCAAAAGCTTTTTGTAAGTGGTTGCGTTGCTAATAGAAATCATGGAAGTAGTTTTATATGGCTATCTCTATTTTGTGTAGAATGGACACTCTTTAGATACACATGCCACAGACGGGTGCAGATGGCATGAATGAATTGAAAAAGATTGCTTTGTGGTTTTAGGAGAAGATTTATACAATCGCTATAAGTGACGTGTTCTACTTCTCACATTGGAATTGTTGTGATAGTTAGTTGTCTTTTGAGGATAGTCCATTTTATCAAATTTTGTTATCATGAAATGATACTTGATGAACTACTTTCTTCAAATTTGAACTAAGAGAATATTTCATAAATATCCTATCTATGAATATGACAGTGTAAATATATCTCCTTTCATACAATGTTAGATGCCATTGCCATTTGAATACATATTGACATTTCATTGTGGCATATCTATGGAGCCTTCGTTCATTTTCAAATCCAAAACATGTGATGTGGGGTGTGTTGTGGGGTTGGAGGTTTGCATTTCTGTCAAGTAGCACCATTAATTAGTTGATGTTGTGGAAGAATTTATGTTTGCGTGTCTCAGTTTTTTATTTTAAAGGAGGATTGTAGATCATAATGGGGTTTATTTCTTAATTGGCTGATGCTTATTGTTTGGAACAACACTTCATTTCGCAGGTGCTAAGGCAGAGTAGGTGCTGATGGAAAATAAGGTAGATTGTAAGCAGGATTTTGGGCTGAACGATTCTGCTTCTGCAAATTCAGGTTATTTTATTTGTTTGGTTATTTAAAATTTTCCTTTAAATTTGTTGTGAGATCCTATATGATAGAGATTTTTTTTCCTTTATCATTGAAGAAAGACTTCGTTTTGAATTTGCTGGAGCGATCTAGTGCCAAAATATATGTCATTTTAAATAATTGTGAAATTTTATATCTATTGCGACACATAAGATCCTAGATTGATATCTGTGAAACCAATTTTGTTGATTGTAGAGGGTGAAACAAAAATAGTGTCGTCTTCAGGCTGTAATACAAAATATGAAGACAAATCTCAGAATCCAAATCTTGTGACCCCAAAGGAAAGTAAATTTGTTGCATACATATCAATTCTTTTTCCGTACAACTCCATACATCCATTTTCTGTGATATGTGCACTTGTTTTTGCCTTTGTTACCTCATTACTGTGGAAGAGTCAGACCTTTTGTTTTCACTGGTAACTTGGATACCATGGAAAATAAATGATATGCATCATCCTAAGAGGGTTTCTTTGCATCCACTTACTAGCTCTGTCTTAAATGAAATTCATATAATTTGGGAAACTATTTTAAATTAGTTAAGAGATTTTTATCTGGGGAAAAAACTAGTGTTTTACTTTCCTTAGAGAGAGGGGATGAGCATTAGCATAGATAATGACCACAAGCCAAAGTATTCATACGAGGGAAGCCACCAAGGCTCCCTATGATGTTAGTACTAAACTAAGAGAGGATACTATTACATCAACCCTAGGATTTGCCCCCCAAATCCTTCTGCCAGATTGGAAAACCTGGTGCAAGTAGTGCCTTATAAACCACCTCTATCTCACAGTTGTTACTCAGACTCAATTAGTAGGAGTAATAATGTGAAACAAAACTATAATTACAGGATATACCAATGCATTACTAAGACTTGCAATTATTGTGGACATTGCCTAGATCACAATCGTAAATCAAGGAGAGAGACAAAGATGACTCAGTAAAGTTTCCTTATAATGCATATGCAAGGATATTTCTAGAGCGCATTTACAAAATTGAAAACTTGTTACTAGATCTTGCAATTAGCTTCTTCGTGAGATCATTCTATACAATACATTCTACTCATTCACTAAGACTTGCAATTATTGTGGACATCACCAAGATCGCAATCGTAAATCAGGGAGAGAGACAAAGATGAATCAGTAAAAGTTTCCTTATAATTCATGTGCAAGGATATTTCTGGAGTGCATTTACAAAATTGAAAACTTGTTACTGGATATCGCAATTAGCTTCTTCTCGAGATCATTCTATACAATACATTATACTCATTCTATTCACCATCCTTTGCAGAATATATATATATATACATATAAATATATAATACAGAACAATAACAAATTATACAATACATTCTATTCAACCACCATTTGCAAATATAGACAAATAAGTGTTGTCCCTAAGACAGTCCATAGGATTGAACTTTCGATTACTTGGATACACAAGGGCTTGTCAACATGCCCTTTTCCAATTTTGCTACCACCCCATGAACTTCGTAGAATTTACACTGCAAATGGAACAACTTCACATTTTCAGGAGGAGATGTGAATCCAAAATGACTAGGTGCTAAATTTCCATTGTTTAAACTTTAAAGGCTTGATAGTTTATATATATCATTTAGTTGAGTGAATTCTACTCACATTGTTCATACCTTGTCTCTCCTTGTTCTTGATGAAATTGATCTCCCGGCTTTAAATAAAAAGCTTGATTCTTTCATACGTTATTCTAACATTGTTTCTGCTGGGAATGTATCAAATCCCATCAAATGTGCAACCACGCGAGGAGTGCGGCGTTTTGCTCCCAGCTCTTTCGACATTTCATTTTTTATTGATGCCTTCATAGGTAATCCACTTACCTTCTTTGTTGCAGGAATTTTTCTGGAACCATAAATCTGGAGATTTTATAAACATCAATTAGCATAGTGAAAATATGCTACTGACTTTACATATGCATGATAATAGAATGTAATTAGCATAGTGAAAATATGCTACTAAGTTTACATATGCATGATAATATGGGTTCCATATCATAATAGAATGTAAAAGTGCATCCACGTAAAATGCATAGAATAACTCTGCTACTTCTATTAAACAAACTTTGACATGTAGGATGTTGATCATAGATATCATGGTATAACAAAGAGCTTTTCCTCCTTTGTGGTTTAATTTATTTGAAATCTTTTGCATTTATATGTACTGGATGTTTGGGTGTTTGATGGAAAGAACAAACAGGCGAGGAGTCATTTATTCTTCACTAGAATAAAAGACACTGAGGTAACAATAGACTAATGCATCCAACCCCTATTTTCTCTTTTATTTTGGCTCTCTTTCTGATGTAAAATTAAACAATTGAAGTGAATATAGACACAAATTCTCATCACATTTCTGTAGAGCAAGGAGCAAAAAAGAGACCAAAATAAACATTCTCTAATATACTAGAGGTTATGAGCCAATCCTTTCATCTAGTTCATATGTTCCAGGGCCAAGCATCAGGTATAATGAACTAAAACATGCTAAAGCCTATATAATTTGAAAATAATTCTAATTTGAATTCCTATTGTTTCAAGGAATTTCCTAAAATCATGTTATGTTTCATTACATGTTCAATACTTTTTTAAAACTAAATGCTTCAAATGAGCAACAAGCTCATGTAAGATTGGATTTGATAAGTACTGAGAGATTGCTAAGGTTAATAAGTTTAGGGATCAATTGATATTATGGTGGGTATAATTTTTAGATTCTCTTTTTCCTCTATCTTTTCAACCAATTTTATCTGACTAGATCCCTCATGAAAAATTTTATTCCTGGAACTTTTACTAGTTATGGAACCTATTATTTCCCTACCACAGGGTCCTTAAACAGGACATGAGCTATAGATACTTTTTCTTCTTTATAATCAGGTCCACTTTTATCCTTTTATTTTTTCTTCCTCTTACCTTATGTCATTGGGAAGGTGGTTCCTTTACACTCATATTAGTGTTGAAAAAGGACCAAATTTTCACAATAAGTTCCTGTGGTGAAGTAAGATTATGAGTGTGGACACAAACAATTCCTCTAGCCTGATGATGGGTCTAGCCACAATCGATACATTCTATGTAAGATTTCCTTAGGTTAGAACCAATTAAGAGGGCCTACCTCTTAGTGCACTTATCCCATTTGGTGATGACCTTGCTTGCTCGCTCCAGCTATCTCCCATTTCCTTCTTCGAACACCTGAAACAAGTAAACAACATCAAACAAAAATTGTGATAATAAACAAATTGTAATTCAACCTACTTAACAAGTTAAGAAAAATTAAGCCATAAACATGTAAGATGACACATTATGTAGGAAACAAATCAATAGTTTCATATATATTGAATCAAGAAGAGATTACAACCATTGTCTTGATGTTGCCATTCTCCTCTGACAAAAATGGGTTCCCACACACTTCCATTAGCATTCCATGATGGCCTCAATAATGATAGTTTTAAGGCTCTTCCATTTAGGCTTCACACTAAACCAAATTCACACTTCTGCCTCACACAACTAGAGAGCTACAACTATGAATATCTTGTTGTTTACTCCAAACTTAATTAGCACTAGCACACCAACATTAACACTTCAACACTAGCTTGTGCTTCGGAAAAAGGGGGGTTTATATAGCATGATTGGATGGGATATGGTTCCTCTTCTCATGGGAGAAGGTCTTATCTCTTTGTTTAGGGAATATTTAGTGTTCTTGGACAAATTCCTAACCCTCTAGATCTAGTAGCAGGTCTAGAAACAATAGGCAAAGTAATCTTAATCTTTTTCTATAATCAACAAATAAAAAAAGAGAGGAGAGAAACCTACTTGTAGTTTTCGCTAGCTCCTTGTCTCCCTTGACTGACCTTGCTGCTCCTTTCCGTAATTAAATCACTTGGAAAGTACCTGCACAACTACAGAAATAAAGACCCATAAAGGAAAAATGATACTGATATATTGCTTATAAATAACATGGAATCAATAACATGATATACATATGAATGCATTAACATGTAACACAAGCATAAGGAAAAAGTCTTGAAAACTTTATTGATAAGAGGAAAGATTACAACCCATATGAGCTCGATCCAACAACACTCTTCCAATTCAAATCCTCTTCACCTCATGAAAAACAAAATATTCCAACACTATTACAATACTTGCACTCAACTTTAATTTGATATCACCAACATCTCCTTACAACTCAATATTTTTCAGCCCTTGATCTCTTAGATGAGTGATCAATTTATACGTGAGTGAAGGAGGTTATGCCATCAATGGAGATAATGAATTCCTTTTTAAATTTAGAAGTCAGTTCCATGGAAGAAGGGATAGGGGATTGATATTTCCTAATGCCCTTTCTCATCCAAAGGCGAACTCAAAGGAGAAGGTGGCATTGAGAAACTTCTAGAGGCTTCCAATGGATAAGGAATCTTCAAACCCTCATGGAAATTTGCTCAAATTTTCTTAGCACAGGCCAAAGAGGGACCAAGTGCACTGCATAGCACCCTATCAGTGTATGGTTTGCATTGTAGCGCACCCTAATGAAGGCCTAACTACGTTGATCTTCTTAGAGGTAGTTTTTGGATGTTTTCAATGATGGAACTTCTTTGGAAGTAAGGCATTCTAATGACTAACTTCTTTAGGGCATTCAACAATTGCACTAGGGGTCGATGTGACCCTAATAGCATCAATCTATAATTTGGGTTTGATGTGCCCAAATGGATCTGTAACATTTTCCGCCTAAAGCATGAAGTCATAAATATAGATGTTGAGTGAAATGCTTTATCATGATGAGAGGAGGTTTCAAAGAGAAGGTGACCTACATCAATTACAATACATATATCATGATAATTTGATTTTTCTCATGAACTAGCTAAGGGAGGCATAACCATGCTCAACTTATAAACTTTCATTACATGTACAAATATAGACCCATGAATGGTTTGACCATGAATGTAAGGCCATTGTACATTTGATTTAGTACTCCAAAAAATATCGCAGCCCAGATGGATGAAACTAGATCCAGGGTCTTTAATCTCGTCCAATCTTTTGCTTAAGTACAAGTCTAACCATGTGAATAGATGTTCTAAAGTTGAACATGGAAAGACATCGTCTGATTACCAGCCAATGATGTAAGCCGTTAACAGACACGAGAGGAATCACCGATAATGATAATGAACCTCAAGGTAATATTACATATTGCATGGTCTGAATAAATGATTTGATGTCGAACACCATACAAAGTCTTTCGGTCGAAGGCCATTGATGTCAACCTATCACCAGAAGCGAGAAACCTGTCGTTGATGTATGCAAGCTTCAAGGTATTGAAGGGGTGTTTCTAATTTAACTTCTTGGATGATGTGTTGATGTCGACAAGAAGCAACTTGTCGCAGGAGGGCCATGATGTCTGCCACACCTACGACATGAAACAAAGTAAATGATTTTGGAGATGAGAATCGACTGACGACACGAGGTTTAGGAATGGCGACCATGAAAATGAAGTTTTACAGTATTGCAAAGGATGAAATTTGAACTGAATGACTTCTCTTGAACATATCAGTGACACTGAGATGAATTGGTAGCATTGACCCAAAACAAATTAATGGATGGTTTGATATACCAATGGTGTGATAACCATCAAGCTGAATGACCCAACCCACATAGTCACGGTGATGAGGTGAAAGTGTCATGTTCAAGAGCGACTCGCTACCATAAAGTTTTCTCGACTTTTTCCCATTTTCCATAGTCATTGTTGACTAGTACCTCTTTATTTCTTATCAAGCTTGAGGAGGATAACATATGCTTGTTGTATAATTTCACCCTTTGGGAGAATCCATCGCTATTTGATGCTTTAACGAGTCTAGTGAAGGTGAAATTCAATCTTGTCTAGATGGACAAGTTTGTGCTATTTGATGTTTTTTTTAACGAGTTTAAGGACAAAGACAACTCGATCCTTTTCATGTTTAGAGAGTTTTAAAAGGGACGAAAAGGAAAATCCATAAGTTCTTTTTCGTAAGTTAATCTCTCAAGTTCGAAAAAGCGTAAAATAATACAAGAGAGATGTCATTTCCAATCCTTTAACGAGCTGGAATAGACAAGCATTTGACAATATTTTCATATTTAGAGAGTTTGAAAAGAGTTTAAAGAGGACTCTATGGGGGTTTCTTTTCATTTTTAACAAAGCTCGAAAAAGAAACAAAAGTTTTCTTTGTGGTCAAAGATGTTCAATTTACACTTTAGCACGTTGAATTCTGCTTTCAGCTGTTAAACCTGCTCAAAACTCCATCAAAGAGGATTGAAAATACATGTTCATGGATAAAATGAATAAAAAATAATTTTTACTCGATTAATGTGCAAGAAATAAACATAAAAACAAGTTTTATTATTCATTTTCACCATTTCACTTTTACCATTTGACTTTGGAGCTCTGGAGTAGTTTTTTACCTCAAATTTCACTAGTTGATTACAGAGGATTCAGTGGACCGTTTCTCGTGCCGTTCAAACCAGGTAGGAGCTATCCCTATTCTCTTCCATTTTATTCCATTTATTTTCTATTTAAGAAAAAAAATTTGGTTTTTGAGGCCCCTGGGGTTTCATTTTGCGCGCTCTGGATCAGCGCACCCTTTCAATATCGAAAGGTGTGCTCCATTGCATACACCTAGAAGGCAGTATGCATTGCAGTGCACTATCTCTAATGGAAGAGTGAGATGGGCACAAAAAACCAAATTTTGACAGTTGTTTTCTCCTAAATTTTCAACTGTTTTTTGAAAAGATGGATCCTAATTTGTCTAATGGTTGCATTTCAGACATTGATCGAATCAAAATGGTGATTATATGGAGAGAATGAGAGCATGAAGAACAATACATGATGGCCCTAAATGATCAGGGAATAGTTGATGCCCTTAGGAATTGTGGGTTACTGAAGTATTTTCAATTATCTAGCATGCGGTAACAAATTGAACTATTACAGTACCTTATTCATTCTTGGGATCCTACCAATCAGATTTTTCACATTAGGGGAAAAGTGATCCCCTTTACCATCGATGATATTTACTTTTTGAATGGACTGTCGAGGTAGGGTGCCCCCATCTCATTATCAAGATTTACCAGAGGAGGTGAATCAGTGAGAGATTATATACGACAGTTCTGCCGGGAAGGAGCTCAACCTAACAGAGACGGAAAGATCAACATCAGGGATGTTAGTGATTTAATGTTAAGAACAATCCTTTTTACCCTCGCCAAACTGGCTAGTAGTGCAACTTTACATTTGGAAAACAAGTCATATATGTAGTGTGCTTTAGAGTGCCTGGAGCCAAAGGTGTTCAACTGGTGTGAGGCAGTTCTTTCATTAATGAAAGAACAAATGAACAAGGTAAAGAGTGGAATTTTTTTTTTTTTTGGTTATGGGTCTATCTTGATTTCTTTTGCCTTGGAGAGAATCCCACTCATGCAGCCACAACACATCTCATTGGGAGTACCTAGACCTAGAGACCCACAGACGCAGAGGTAGGTAGATCTTATGGCTAGACATGCTGGACAGTCATTGTTCTCATTTACCTCTGCTTTCTTTGAATGGTTTGACCATTAGGAGATGGCCTTCGCAGAATATCCATACTTTGGGATGGATTTCCATGGTGATCAAGATTTGGTGTTGCCGGTTGGAATGCGGTGGAGTGTTATTGGTAAATTGTTTGACCACATTGTTTTTTCTTTTTAAAGTTTCAACCTTTTTTGTGTTTTTTGATTATTACTAAGACTAAACAAACATTTTAATATGCATGTAGATGTTGGATATATTAGGCTTGTGGGATTCCAACGGGAGGCAGGTGCACCAGTACAGAGAGATGTTGGGAGTGCAGTTCTCCTAGACTTGGCTTTAGTAGAGACCTTGGCTGAGCTACAAGATCACATGGAGGGTTTAACCCTAGGTATTTTGGATGTCTGGATCAAGGAGTTACCTATGCGATTGCAGTGCAATACCATTGGCGTGCCGAGTCGTTGGATGAGACTCCTACGCATGATAGCACAGGCTGTGACCTGTTATCTTGAGCAGCACTAGTTTACTTGGATATTTTCTACATACAATTTTGAGTTTTTTGGGTCAAACGACTAATTTTTGTCTTGGACACAAACTATTTGTAAAAAAATTATATACAACTGTCTATTTGACTTTCAAAGTTTTATTATAGTTAAGTGATGCAATCCTATTCAAATGATGTTGAAAATGTTTACATATGTTGCAAATGTGTATTTAACACATAATTTGTTAGCGAGTTAGTTAATGTGTTTAGATTTCTGGAAATATGTTGATATTGAATCAATTCAAAATACCTTTCCAAAATATGAACTCTAAGGAACATGCAATGAATTGCTAGATTTCGGACGGTATAGACACCAGTAAGCTGTAGTACAACAAGTTGTGAGTCTAGCCTAATGATGATTCGGCATATGCCAAGTGAAATGGCATCAAAGAGGAGTTTGATCAATGCCCTATACTCAGCGATATTGTTTATCGATCGTCTAATACATATCCCTCTAAAACTCACTAACTCGCCGCTTGGAGCAAAAATGGCCCATGCTACAGAAGATAAATTTTGCGTACTACGACTAGCTCCATCAGAATACCCAACAAATGGTTTTAAAAAGTTCGACATATGCAACAAATGCAAAGTGGATTACCTAACCAAATAAAAATTCTAAAAGAAACATACACACAAATGCAATCAAAGCATATATATAGTGAGTTTTACTACACTTAACTAAGCATAGTAACGTTTAAGGTACAACCTGTTTCGAGGCTACGACAATGGAATCCCATCATAGTCCACTAGCTCGTAGGCACCTTTCATCAACACACGTTTAACAATATAAGGGCCCATCCATAATGGTTCAAATTTTCCCGCTCCAAGTTTATTAGAATCCTGATCGTAAAGCAAGACTAGGTCACCTTTTGAGAAGACACGAGGCTTAACATATTTATCATATTGAGCGTTGATGCATTTCTTATGTACATTGTTAGCCACCGCGACATCATGATGGGTTCCATCTAGATGGATTAACTCCAAGAAATGGGCTTCTTCTTCATAAGTGTCAGGTAGTAGGTCAATTGCGAGTTTGAGGGACAAGATTTCACATTGGATTGGTAAGACTGCTTCTAAACCATACACCAATTGAAAATGCGTAAATCCGGTCACATTTCTCACCGAGGTTTGATATGCCCACAAAGTCGAGTACATGATTAAATTCCAATTCCTTTTATGAACTCCAATCATTCTTTGCAACATGCGCTTAAGGTCTTTGTTGATAGCCTCAACTTGTCTGTTAGCTTGCGGGTAGTATGGAGTAGAACTATCATGTGACAATCCTAATTTGGCAGTTAATTCGACCATCATGTGATTGCGAAAATGCAACCCATGATTTGTAACTATAGCTTGTGGTATACCAAACTTGGCAACCACATGGTTGAAAAAAATTAGAGCAGTTGTTTTGCCACTATTGTTCAATGTTGGCATCGCCTCGGCCCATTTGGTAAAATAGTCAACAACGACTATAATATAGCCATGCCCCCTGGTTAAGGTGGGGTTACATGTCATAAAGTAAATGCCCCATTTTGCAAATGGGACAATAGCAACGACTGGATGTAGTGGTCCAGGTTGTAATCTGGTCTTATGGTCAAAAATCTAGCAAGCATGGCAACTTCTGACAACAAGAATGTAATCTTTGAATATGGTTGGCTAGAAGTAACTAGCTCATAGAATTTTCTGTGCAGTTGCGTAACTAGATAAATGCCCCCCACAAGCACCTGAATGACACTCATTCAAAGCTTTTTCGGCCTCCTCATGAGTAAGGCACCTATGTAAGATCGTATCGACACCACGACGATAAAGTGTATCACCAATGATTAGATAATATTTGGCTTGGTATCGAGTACGTCGCTGTTCAGAGCGAGAGATATTAGGCCGAAAAGCTTGGGTTTGGAGATAGACCAATATATCTCCATACCATGGATCACTTGATGAGACAAGAAATAGAGACTCATCCAAGATTGGTGCTTTTGATGTTAAATCATTGGAGGACGAGGGAAGATCGCAAAGTAATTCAACAAAGAGAAGAGATTTCTTTGATTTAGATTTGATGAATTCCAAATCAAACTCCTATAAGATAACTATCCATTTAGAATACATTCCCCCCAGCAAATGACGTGAAAAAATGTATGTCATAGGGTTGCAATATGATACAATGGTAGTTTTGCGTAGGAGGATGTAATGACGAAATCTATGCACAGCTTGAACGACTGCCAATGCTAAATTTTTGACATATGAATATTTACTTTCTATGCCATTGAGGTTACGACTCAAATAATAAATAGGATGTTCAATTCCACTTTCTTCTTGAAATAAAACCATACCAATGGTTGTCTCTGCAGCGACGAGATACAGGTAAAAGTCTTTTTGATAGTTTGGGGCATACATTAATGATGCTCTAACTAGGGAATCTTTGAGAGCATCAAAAGAAGCTTGCACAACTTGGTCCCAAAGGAAGGGTGTCCCTTTCTTTAATAGACATGTATAACCTTTAGCTAACTCAACATAGTTTGGAATGAACCTCCTCAGAAAGTTTGCCTTCCCTTGAAGTCTCTGTATCTGTAACAAGTTTGAAGGTGGAGGAAAGTCAAGGATTGCTTGAACCTTAATTGGATCAAGTTGAATTCCACCTTTCAAAACTACGAATCCAAGCAATCAACCAAAGCCAACACAAAATACACATTTATGTGGATTGAGTCTTATCTTATAGTGTCAACATAATAAGAATATTGCTCTCAAATGTTGTAGGTGATCAGTCCGTTTTCACGAATGAGCAGGTAAATCATCAAGATAAGGTTGAACAATGTGCTTGATGTCATGGAAGGCATAATTCATTGCCCTCTGAAATGTAGCCCTTGCATTATTCAAACCAAAAGGTAGCTTTCCATAAGCGAATGTGCCCCAAGGACATATAAAAGAGGTTTTTGATTGGTCCTGTGGGCAGATATTGATTTTATTGTAGCCAGAAAATCCATCCATGAATGAAAAGATTTCACATTCGACACATTCTTCAATAATATGGTCGATAAAAGGTGTAGGATAATTGTCTTTTGGACATGCTTGGCTTACATCCCTATAATCGATGCACACTCGAATTGTCCCTTGTTTTTTCATCACTAGGACAATATTACATACCCAATCAGTAAGAGGTACAGGGAAAATGAAGCCAACACACAAAAGTTTTTCAACCTCTGCTTTAATGACAACAACTTTCTTAGGATGAACAGGTCAAAGCCACTGTCATACTAGTTTGACATCAGGGTACATTTTAATCTCATGTTCAACAATACTTGAGTCAATGCCCAACATCGCCTCATAAGACCATGCAAAGATATCTTGAAATTCGTGAAAAAGAGCACAATACTTATCAAGTTCCAATGGATAACACAATTTTCTGACATGAATGTTTTCTACAATGTTAGGCTTGGTCGAAATGTTTATAAAAATTGTTTCTTCTATGTTGGACAAATTACGCTCAGAATCTACAGTATTTACAGAATTTGACAAAAAATCAATGATCGATGGGTGATGTAGTTCATTTGAATAATCTTCATTGTCATCTAGAAGGTGGGAGATGATGATAATCCTCCCACGGTGTCTCTCTTATCATCATTGATGTGATGATTCCTTCATCCGTAGAATGTATACGTGAAAAGGGATCTGAAGAGGTACCATATTCTAATGATCTATCTACCCATACAATTGTTGAGTGCAGATTTGGGTTTGCCACACTAGCCCGAAAAATTGATTGCTATGATGATTCAATGGGGCTTAGTGGCAACGCCTCACTATGACCATCAGTTTCAAAGTAGTTGGAAATCTTTGTAAAATTAGATGATGTAGAAGAAATCATGTTGCAAGTCTCCACTCTTGCCACTTCTGCCAAATTAGATGGTGATGGGAGGGAAAAGTACCCATCAGAGAAGGTTCTTTAAGGAGACCTACTCCAACACTTTGAAGTGACAATGGGTTTCCATGTATCAATGGAATGCTTCCCGTAACCTGTGAACTATTGGTAAAGAAGGCTAGCTGATCGATTGCTGTGATTCCACCCTTGAAAGGGAATGAAATTGTACGAAAGTATGTGGAAACAACAACAACCATAGCATATACCTAAGGCCTTCCTAGTAAAATGTTGTAATCAAGGAGTCTGCCAACTACCTCAACGTCAATAGTTACTGTCTTGCCCCCTAGTTTGATTTGCAGGTTACTCAAAATCCCATATGGAGTATATGTTCTTCCATCAAAGGCTTTTAATGTAGTTAGTGATCATGACAAGGGCGGTGAACCAAGTGTTTTCCAACAACTCATGGACATAATGCAAGTAGATGCCCCCTCATCAATAATAGTTCTGTGAACATTTTTATTGAGAGCTTTTACTTGTATTAGGAAAGCTAATTGCGCTGGTAACTGTGGTGAATATCCCGCATGGTTGAAAACCAGAAGATTTGAATCCGCAAGATCTATTCCACCTATTGCTGACAATAAAGCTTGTTTCTAGGAGGGATAGTTTTGCAACACCTCGAGTGTCAACATAGTGGAAGGTGATTGAGCCAGATCCTCCACTACGTTATAGTTTTGAGCTGCTTGAGCATGAGGATTGAATGTTGATTTGTGCACAACTCCCTTTGGTGGCTTTATCATCAATTTAGGTACAATTGGTGGAACAACTTCTGATGAAGTTGAGGGCGAAGTACTAGGTTGATCAGTGTCCTAGTTATTCGATGACGATGGATTTCCATAATCTTTGTTCCTTGTTGACACCAAAACATCATTTTGTGGATTTGTGATGGATAACATGAGTACTTGGGATGTGGAAGCATGATCAGTTGCAACCAAATGTGTCTCCGGGGTTGGAAATAGATTTTTCAACACTACTGATGTGGTTGAAGTCTTTAACAATTTAGAGACCTCATAGCGATGTGGAAAATATCTTGTATAATGCTCATCATTACATATTAGACACAGATAATGAGGTTTCCTGGCTGTGGTAGGGGAATCCGATGATTTCTCAGGAGTGGAATTCTCTTGTTTCTTTTTGTTATTCTTCCCCTTTTTCTTACCTCCTAGTTGCTTTGCATTTTTACCTTTGTCAGATGACACATCATTAATCTCAGAGGCATGAGTGTTTTCTAATGCATTTGCAGCTTGATTGGAAATAGTAAGAGTTTGACCAGATGGCCTCCCTGTTTCTTGTGTGCTTAAAGAATCGATCACACCGTCATTGAAATAAGAGTCCTTACTTGATTGTGGGGGTGGTGGAATAGTGTAAGCTGGTCTAGGTGCATTAGGAATTTTATCATAGAGTGTGCCGTATTGTGCGTAAATCAAATCCAAGTATTGGGCACGAGCGATAACTTGCTCTTCTGTGACAACTCCACCTTTTGCCACATCCTTGGTGATTGATGGAAACAAGGACTTTATGAACCACTCAGCTAAAAGCTAATCAGGAACGTATGTCTTAACCATTCGACAATGACGCTGCCACTCATGAATATGATTTGATATATGGTTGGAGGTAGTCTATTTAAAGTTGGTCAAGAGTTCTATTCCAGTCTCGTATTGATAGGTAACTAGAAGTGGGTCAAAAAGGTAGTGGATAAAGTGGTGAAGTTATTGAAAGAAGCTCTTGGTAATTCAATGTACCATTTAGCAGCTGGACCAGTAAGCGTTCTTTAGAAAAGACGAAGTCTGATCGAATAATCATTCAAAATGTTAGATGAACACCATAAATGAAAGGTCATAACATGATTCAATGAATCTTCTCTAGGATTTCCGTTAAACTTTGGAATATCAGATGGTAACTTGTGTGGAATTACCAGCCACCAAGGTACATATGCGATTGGATCATTAGTGAGCCAGTTTAAATCTGGTAATTCTAAAGTTGTTATGAATGGCAACTGTCGATTCAAGTCAAGTTGAGCATACCCAGGATATGATGGAATTGCCTATGTAATAGGTCTTTGCGGACCATCGTAGGGCATCTGCATTTGGTAACCTTGGTATGGTTGTGGAACAAAACCAGTATAAGGTGGTTGTTGATAACCAGATTGAAATTGTGGTTAGTCATAACCTGCAAAGCCTTGTTTTCTAGGACCTTGATAAGCTTGATATTGACCAAAACCAGGTTGAGCTTGTGAACCAAGTCCAAACTGAGGTTGGAAATGTTGGAATTGGGGTTGTTGGAATTGCGGCAGCCACAGTTGTTGAACCAACTGCTGCGGCCCAATAATGAAAGATTGAACATGTTGTGAATCAACTATACCAGTGTAAGCTTGGGTCAATCCAAATAAAGGTATACTAACCTGAGGTTGTTGCTAAGCTCTAGAAACAAGTGGCTGTTGTATAACAAATTGAGAGACTTGAAACTTGTGGTTGCAAGGAAGAAGGACCAGTTTGTACCGGTTGAGATACAACAGTTTGAGCTTGTGACTGTGGCACAGTAGTAACAACAGGTGTAGTAGGAATATTTGACACAGTTTGCATTGGTTGTGTTGGATACATAAGCCTTGGTTGAGTTAGCATTACTGGTTGCCATTGAAAAAATCTAATTCTAGTTTGACTTGAATATTGTGGGAAACTACCATATGGTTGTCCTCTGGAATAAGGAGGATATGGTGAATAAGCATATTTCTCTCCATATGGTGGCAATCCAGTATTTAATGGATATACCGGTCTTTGATGACTAGATTTCCCAGCTTGATACTGATGTACAAGATCAAACTTTTGAGTTCCCATTAGAGAAGAACCAGGTGGAATTCCGATTGAGGACATGGGTGATGACCATGGTGCAGAAGCAACCCCTGAGTGGGTTCCAGATAGTGATTGGTAACCAATTGGGATAGACAATTCACCATATAGGTATGAATCAGGTGTGGTTGAAAACATCGAAGGAGTTACAACAGAAGATTCTGCTGCAGTTGCATCAAATGATACATTCTGGGATGTTAACAGTTGTTCAACCATAGTTAATTGGCCCAAAAGTTGTCCTAAAGATTAGATAGGAACTTGCAAGGAAGCATGATCAGATGAAGCAAAGTAATCAGGAGTAGTAGGGTAAATATAAAGCCTAGTTCCAAAGTGAAATGAGGTTCTAGGTGTGGAATATTCTACTAATTCCTCCTCTATGGTAATCAAATCTAGTGGAAGAACTTGACCGTTAGGCCCGTAAAAGACTTCTGGTGTTGATGAAAGTGTAGTTTCAACGATGACTGATGTCTAAGGAGTAACAACTTCTGAATGTTGAAATTCGAAGTCTAGATGTTCAGGTAAATGAACAACAATTTCAAAGGGAGGTTCCTGAACAACTTCAGGTTCATATGTAACTTCTATTTAAACTAGGATAGATTCTGGACCAACTCCTGGTTGAGTTGTTTCAAGTTAAGAAGCACTTTCTGGTTGAATAGTTTCAAGTTGAGTATCAACTTCTTGTTGGAAAAACTCAGTTACTGTTACACTAGGATCAATGCTAATGTCCTCAAGTAATTGTGAAACTTCTACTTTAGGAACGGATGTACCAGAAATAATTAGTTTAACTAGAGTCTCTGTAGTTACTGAAACAAATGTCTCAGGTAATCCAGATGAAGAACTAGGAGTTCTTGATGTACTAGACTCAATTAAACG
>APFE030496784.1:34414-57324 GCA_000404065.3 Pinus taeda
AGACTGTGTAAGTTAAATTATATACAGAGTTTATTCTTATGTAATAGAGGCAATTGCGAGACTCTGTTCTTTTGTGTATTGTGCATAAAATAAATATCGTGTGCCTTTTTATATGATGTGTCGTGGAATTTGAATACCGATTTGGTGTGAAATTTGATAAATTAATGGAGGACTGTTTTTGTGTGAAAAGGTGGTTAGTTCGTTGTGTAAGTGAGGCAAAATCCAAACTCTGTTTAGTTTCTGAGTATTATGAGACGCCATTACATTCTGTGCAAGTCAAATGACAAATTGTGAGAAATTGAGTATTGTTTGCCTGTATAATCAATTGAAATGGTGTGTGGCCTATGTTTATTGAAAGAACTACAGTGTTAGTGTAAATCAGGCAGTAGTTTAAGGTTGTAAGTTAGAAAAGCTTTCAACACAAAAATTTTGTTTAAATTAACTTCGTAGCACCTTGAGCAAACTGGAATTAATACATATGTTGGCTTTGAAATTTGCATCGGCCCGACGAATTCGCATCAGCGATGTGGAGTCGAGGAATAGTTAAGTGATGTTAAATTCTGGAAATCTCCGATTCTGGTTTGGATTGGATCGGAAGTTTGGGTGCTGAAAGTGAAAACACCTTGCAAAAGATCCGATGGATGATCTCCGATAAATCGGATCGGAGCAACTGAATTGTTGAGAGTCGAGGCATTAAATTATGTGAATTCCAATTATGAATGAATCACGTCAGAAGCATTGTGAATATATAATATATATATATATATATATATATATATATATATATATATATATATAATATAATATAATATATATATTATATAAATTATATATATATATATATATATATATATATTATATAACTGAGATTCGAGACCGCCGAATTGATATATCAGTGGATGAATAGAGCTTGGAGTGCGTAGAACAGTATTTGATATTATAGCAGTGTATGTCAGACGTGGAATGTTATAAATCAGTTCTGAGATTGAATAAGATCCGGTACAAAGATTGGTTCGGAAGGTTGTGAGAAGTCCAAAGGTGGAGGCGTGCATTAAACTGGATGATTTCCGAATTCCGATCAAATCGGATCGGGTTTGTGGAGCAATCTATAGGTTTCGTGTTGAATCCTTGAGATCTCCGACTGCCGATTGAGTCAGATCGGAGCGGTTGTTAATCATAGCTTGTATGATCGACGATCGAAATTTTTTTGAATCATAACGCATCGGATTTAATTACAGTGTCGATAGTTACTGACATGTTTGAATGGTGGCTTGCAATAGATGCATGTTGTAAGTTGAATGAGATCAGGTGTTGCTGTAATATATACATATGTATGAAACTATTGTGAAATGTGTTCAACGCTGTTTCAAATGGTTATAAAAGGCACAATTTCAAAAGGTTTATTGGATCAGAGGTGTGAAAACTATAAATGCCGACAATTTCTTAATGGAGCGAAACCATTTCTGATTGTGGTATAATTATGGTTTGGAAGGGGCAGTTCGATTTGGAACAGAGGTTTTGCAATCCACTTCAGTTAATATTAATTTGTGAAATATGTATATGTATCGATCATTGAATAAAAGGATTGAATCAAAAGCTTGATTCGAATCAGTGTTAGAACCTCAGTTTGATGAGTCGATCTCATGGAGGGAACCATTGGTTTAACGGGAATCTGAATGTTGGTGTGTAAAAATGTTTGTGAAATTGCCAGGATTTGAAGTTTAAAAAAGCTAATTTCTAAGATGTATTTTATATGCATTAGCCATAGTGTGATTCTAGGTTTACAAGGATTCCCCTGCATAAATTTTTGGTATCAGAGCTTGGCTCTGTGGAAATCAAAGAGAATGTTCGCTGATGAAGATTTAAAACTACAGAGGTATGGAAATAGTAGCATGTTGAAGGAGTCAAGACTGCAGCAATATAAATCAAGAGAAGTTGTGAGAGAAGAACCAGATAGAAGTGGCAGTGAACCTGAAGAATCCAACAAGAGCTTGGACAAAGAGGACAATTGAGGTGTTCTCGAAAGAAAGAGTGAGAGATTGCAGAAGCCTAGATGGAGCCAAGGTGTTGCTCAGGAGAAGATTCCAGATAGGGGATTTTACTTACCAAAAGACTGAGTGAGGAGAGCTTAGTGAGGTAAGATTGTAGTAAGGAGTACTTACTATTGTAGAGGCTTGTTTCAAAGGTGTGAGGAGCTCATGGAAAGAGAGGAGCAGAAAATGACTACATATAGTCATAGCAGAAGTTCACAAGGAAGCCACAGCAGAAGGGAAAATGCCAAAGCAAATGGAATGAGGATGAGTCAAGAAGAGTTTGACCGAGAGAAAGCTGAGATAGATTTCCAGATTGGAATATTGATGAAGATGCTACAGAAAAGTGTTTGGACCATGAGGAAAAGAGTAAAGTGGCCAAGGCTATGAGAAAGGAGAAATCAACAAGTGAAGTCAGAGATAGTAGAAGAATTGAGAAAGATTGAACAGATATTGAGTGCTCAAGAGGAATCAGAGAAACTCAGAGAAGCAGAGGTAGAATTGGAAGTTTCCATTTGCAGACCAGAACAGGGTGAGATGTTAGGGAAAGAGGATAATGAGAGGTCAGCTGAAGATCTTATGGACTATTGGCAAAGTTCAGAACAATTCGAAAATATGTTGACAAAGGAAGCAGATGAGGCAATGCAGCCTTGTGATATTGATTCTTACAGTTTGTGTATGTTTGCAGGATATGCAGAGGATGATGGACAGTCGATTGAAATTGTCACAACCAAGAATGAAGCTCTTGAGGTAAAGTATGATGAAGAATCCTTTTTAGAGGAAGAAGGTGTTGATCATTTGCAATAGAAGGAGTTCATAGATGAAATCCTGTTTGGTGTGAAACATTCAGATAAGGTTGATATAGGCTAGAAGTCTAATGACAATTCCATGGTGGGACTACAAGAAGGTAAACCAATGAATTTGTTTAATGGAATTGATAAAAGATGCTTGCAACATGATGATATAGAAAGCAGGTTAACTCAGGAGGATTGCCAAGAAAAGAATGAAGCTGAGAAGGAAAATTGTGATGATCTGCTGGAGAGATTTCACAAGGAGATAGAATTCTTGGAAAGATTACTCGAGGAACCCAAAGGAGAAACGAAGCTTACAGAACCTGATGGAGGAAAAGGTGTGGAAGACAACATTAATAAATATGATGCTGAAATCAGAGAAATTGAGCAGCTATTATTTGAAGGTGAGATGAAAGATCAGGAGCAACAAGGGAGTTATGTCCTCAGAGGCATGAAGGAGACAGAAATATTAACTCAGCAAGATGGAAGTAACCAGAAATTTGGAAGGAATGATCAGCTACATGAGAATGAATTTGAGGAAGGCATTAAATTGCAGAAGTATAGAAGCTGGTAGCAGAATGAAGAACCAGAAATTGGTTTGGAAGTACAAAGAAATATAAACAAAGACCAAAGATGCATATGGAGACTAAAGAAAAGGGTGAAATGGAAGTTATTGCAATGAAGGTTGAATGGAAAACTAATGAACGAGTTCAGGAAACTAAAAAAAATTCATATTGATTTGAAGTCATAGCAAGAAGAATCCACTGAGATCCGAAAGAACTATGATAGAGGATTGGTGCTTGAAGCATCAAAAGGGAATGGAAGGTATTGTATTTTGAAAACTGAAGGTTGTTTTCTGTTTGCAGGTCACATTGACTTGAGGAAAGACAAATAGTTATTGAAGACTGTTGAAGAAATGACTACTCATAGTCATATGCAGAATAAGGAGGATGGCAAAAGAATTTTTGAATTCAAGGGATACACTGAGTCATTGAAGATCATTGATCTTGAAGAAAGCCAGAGTGAAGGAGGATTAAAGACAGATATCGTAGACAATGCAGTTAGTAAAGATTGTGCAGAACTTTTGAAAGAATTTCCGGATGAAATGGCAGAATTGTGGCATAAATTGAATCTTTTGATGAGGAAACCAGGTAAAGCATTTGTGTCTATTGACCTGATTAATTTTGATGAAGATTTACATGCAGGAAAAGGGCAGTGTGAAGTCAATCTGAACCAAGAAGAACAGATCAGATTAATGGAAGTTGCAGCAAAATATGTGAAAAGGTCAGCAGTAGATAGTGAGGCATTACAGTACAAAGGCGAGAGACTTGAGGGACAAACAACAACAGCAGTAACTAAGGACAAACTGTCAAACCAAGTATGGGATCCAGGAGGACACAGACATGGAGTGCATGATCGGGAGATCATGGTTAATTTAAACTTTGGGAGTCTAATACAGGAGCATCTAGACCCAACCAAAAATGTGATGGAATGATCACATGTTGTGGCTAAACAAAGCGAAATTCATTGATTGTTTGGACGAATTCGATTTTACTGAGGAGGATAAACTTCTCAAATAAGTTTGTTATTGTAATAAATGAGAATTGTCTTATTTAGATTAGTGATAAGATTGTTTGTATAGGTGTGTTGAGAAGCTAGGAAATAGCAGATTTCTGCTACTATTCCTAGAAACAGAAGATTGCATTGATGGAAGATGTGATAAGAGCGAGAGAATGATGGAGAGGTTTTTTTTTTTTTTATATAGAACGAGTGGAGTTAGATCAGAAGGGGTATTCTTGTGTGGAGCAAGGGATTTTTTAGAGTGATTTGTTAGAGATAACGTGAGTTTTGATATGGAGCGAAAGCTCATTTTAGAGGAGACTGTGTAAGTTAAATTATATACAGAGTTTATTCTTATGTAATAGAGGCAATTGTGAGACTCTGTTCTTTTGTGTATTGTGCATAAAATAAATATCGTGTGTCTTTTTATATGATGCATAGTGGAATTTGAATACTGATTTGGTGTGAAATTTGATAAATTAATGGAGGACTGTTTTTGTGTGAAAAGGTGTTTAGTTCGTTGTGTAAGTGAGGCAAAATCCAAACTCTATTTAGTTTCTATTATGAGACGCCATTACATTATGTGCAAGTCGAATGACAAATAGTGAGAAATTGAGTATTGTTTGCTTGTATAATCAATTGAAATGGTGTGCAGCCTATGTTTATTGAAAGAACTCCAGTGTTAGTGTAAATCGGGCAGTAGTTTAAAGTTGTAAGTTAGAAAAGCTTTCAACACAAAAATTTTGTTTAAATTAACTTCGCAGCACCTTGAGCAAACTGGAATTAATACATATGTTGGCTTTGAAATTTGCATTGGCCCGACGAATTCGCATCAGCGATGTGGAGTCGAGGAATAGTTAAGTGATGTTAAATTCTGGAAATATCTATTATATAACTGAGATTCGAGACCACCGAATTGATATATCAGTGGATGAATAGAGCTTGTAGCGCGTAGAACAGTATTTGATATTATATCAGTGTATGTCAGACGTGGAATGTTATAAATCGATTCTGAGATTGAATCAGATCTGGTACAAAGATTGGTTCAGAAGGTTGTGAGAAGTCCAAAGGTGGAGGCGCGCATTAAACTGGGCGATTTTCGAATTCTGATCAAATCAGATCGGGTTTGTGGAGCAATCTACAGGTTTGGTGTTGAATCCTTGAGATCTCCGACTGCCGATTGAGTTGGATTAGAGCGATTGTTAATCATAGCTTGTATGATCGCCGATCGAAATTGTTTTGAATCATAACGCATCAGATTTAATTACAGTGTCGACAGTTAGTGACATGTTTGAATGGCGACTTGCAATAGATGCGTGTTGTAAGTTGAATGAGATCAGGTGTTGCTGCTAAATATACATATGTATGAAACTATTGTGAAATGTGTTCAATGCTGTTTTAAATGGTTATTAAAGGCACAGTTTCAAAAGGTGTATTGGATCAGAGGTGTGAAAACTATAAATGCCGACAATTTCTTAATGGAGCGAAACCATTTTTGATTGTGGTATAATTATGGTTTGGAAGGGGCAGTTCGATTTGGAACAAAGGTTTTGCAATCCACTTTAGTTAATATCAATTTGTGAAATCTGTATATGTATCGATCCTTGAATAAAAGGATTGAATCGAAAGCTTGATGCGAATCAGTGTTAGAACCTCAGTTTGATGAGTCAATCTCATGGAGGGCGCCATTGGTTTAAGGGGAATCTGACTGTTGGTGTGTAAAAATGTTTGTGAAATTTCCAGGATTTGAAGTTTAAAAAAGCTAATTTCTGAGATGTATTTTATATGCATTAGCCATAGTGTGATTCTGGGTTTGCAGGGATTCCCCTACGTCACTGGCTGTTCTCTGTGAATGATGGGGTTTGGGTTGATTTTCCTCCATGATTGCAGATTACTTTATCAACTTAAAATCAACTAAGGAATGAGGGTGTTATTTGTGGTCAAGTAATTCTTACGACATTGGGACACAACTTTGCTTTTTCATTTTTAAAGAGTCGAGAAAAAATAAATATGACTCTAGTCGCCTTTGATTTTTAATGAGCCTGGAAGGACAAGTGCTCAAATTATCCTTTTACTTTTAAAGAGTTGAAAAGGAACGAAAGTGACTACTCTAGAGATTCTAAATAAGATGGTTTACCAGACAAATCGCAAAATTGCAATATACACCTTGGTGATAAATGAAAGAGAAATGACCAAGGACTTTACGTACGACAATCGATCTTCCTGAATGCTGTGTTCGGTGCTTTGCGATCAGTAAGGCGACAGACTTAGCTTCCTAGAAATAAAGGATTTCAACCTGTTGGGGTCTCCTACTATATACGTGATGGTACAGGGAGCACAAGTCTGTACTAGCACTTATCGAATCAGAGATGAGGAATTACCCAACCTTCAGTGAAAACGACAACCACTAGGTTTAAAGATGCCGGAACATGTCTCTAGCCTAGATCTCTAGATGTTTTTCATTAAGTTCCAATGCATTTTTAGATTAATTGATGTAAATTTTAAATTGATATTGCTTAAGAATTTTCCTTTGAAGGTTCACCGCGTGATGTGTTTTGAAATTCCTAAAAATGCAACTAGAATGAGAAGCACTCTTTTCGTTTAGTTTCAACAATGAAAATTCTAACTATGAGGGATAGAGCATAGAAGTACTTTTTGAAAAAGCAACAAAGAGCACAAACTAATACTATTCCCTAAACCATTCCTTTTGAACACACAAACTCGAGCTTTAAAATGCAAATTGCATGTATTTCTTTTCAGTTTCTCTTAATGTGAATGTTGCAATAAGAAACACTAATGCACAAACGATTCAAAAATATTTTCATAAAAAATGACAATTTGTGACAATTTCTTTTAAAAGGGAAAGGAATATTGTACAACACTTTCGATTTTAAAGAAATGAATATTTTCGACACTTTAAATGAAAATAAAATCAAATGCACAAGTAAGTCAATCGATTATTTATGAAGGAAGACTTTACGACAGTTCATTTTTTGAAGAAAAATGACGATTTCACGACACTTTTCTATTAACAAAACAATCAATCAAAACTAGCTTTGGATAGTGGATTGCAAATGATAAAACAAATACATAAAAAACATCCAACAATCTAGTCTAAATAGGGCCGAATTAAGGAGATGAAAACTGGTTTTCAGAGACAAAACATCATTGACATTCAGCAACTCATTCAAAACAAGAGAAAATTGGCAAAAACTTTCAGTTCCTAGATGGGAAACTGACCCTAAAGGGATCAGTGCAAGAAATAGTTAGTGACAGTGTGATGAACCACACTGAACTTATACGGGAAGTGCACTACAACACACTGTGTCCTTCATCAAATTGCACTGATGACAGTAAGCAATTCTGAAGGCAATTTTGTCACAGTTTCGACTCAATTTTCAATGAAAGAGGACTGAAATCAATAAACGACCACAATTACAATATGTAGAAATGTCTTAAGAGGCTGATAAGCTACTAAGAAGAATATATGATCCCCAGTGTGGTCGCCAATTTATTTCAAGAATATTTAGTGTTCTTGGACAAATGCCTAACCCTCTCGATCTAGTAGCAGGTCTAGAAACAACAGATAAGGTAATCTTAATCTTTTTCTATAATAAACAGATAAAACAAGAGAGGAGAGAAACCTACTTGTAGTTTTCGCTAGCTCCTTGTCTCCCTTGACTGATCTTGCTGCTCCTTTCTGTACTTAAATCACTTGGAAAGTATCTGCACAACTACATAAATAAAGACCCATCAAGGAAAAATGATAATGATCTATTGCTTATAAGTAACATGGAATCAAGAACATGATATACATATGAAAGCATTAACATGTAACACAAGCATAAGGAAAAAGTCTTGAAAACTTTATTGATAAGAGGAAAGATTACAACCCATATGAGCTTGATCCAACAACACTCTTCCAATTCAAATCCTCTTCACCTCATGAAAAGCAAAACACTCCAACACTATTACAATACTTGCACTCAATTTTAATCTCATATCACCAACATCTCCTTACAACTCAATATTTTTCAGCCCCTGATCTCTTAGATGAGTGATCAATTTATAGGTGAGTGAAGGAGGTTATGCCATCAACGGAGATAATGAATGCCTTTCTAAATTTAGAAATCAGTTCCATGGAAGAAGGTATAAAGGATTGATGTTTCTTAATTCCCTTTCTCATCCATAGGCGAACTCAAAGGAGCAGTTGGCATTGAGAAACTTCTAGAGGCTTCCAATGGATAAGGAATCTTCAAACCCTCATGGAAATTTGCTCAAATTCACTCAGCGCAGGCAAAATATGGACCAAGTGCACTGCATAGCACCCTGTCAGTGTATGGTTTGCATTGCAGCACACCCTAATGAAGGCCTACCCGCACTGATCTTCTTAGAGGTAGTTTTTGGATGTTTTCAATGATGGAACTTCTTTGGAAGTAAGGCATTCTGATGAATAACTTCTTTAGGGCATGTAACAAATGCACTAGGGGTTGATGTGACCCTAATAGTATCGATCTATAATTTTGGGTTGATGTGCCCAAATGGATCTGTAACACTCTTGTGGTAGTTCCATCATTGCAGGGGAAAGGAGTCCAAACTGACATCCTCGATTCCATCCAGCTCAACCATTTACCAGACTTCCATTACGAAGCTTCTAGAGCTGGAAGCTTTGGCTCCTTATTTAAAAAAATTTCCAAAAGAGGATTGGCGTGACTGAAACAAAGCTCAGTCGCTTCAGTCTGCTCTAGGGATAGTGTTAATCCTTGCATATTGGTGCAAGGAGGCCAAGGGTCATTAGCATTGGTTTTGTAAACTGGGAAAAATAGAAGATTTGTGGAAATGGTGCAAAAGGGAATTGTTCTGCTCATGAAGAGGGACATAATGGGAGTTTCTTCATGAAGGGAAGCATGTAGGGTTCACTATAGAGGTCCTCTAGGAACAAGGAACGAGGAGTACAAGGACAATGGCAAAATGTTGTGTAACAGATGCCCCCTAAAGTGTGAAGGCCGAACTAGAGTGAGGGATGAAATGATTTATGAATCAATGTGGGGAACAAGAGTTTGTTGTTGAAAAACCTGCAAGCAAGTATAGATACATATACATAACTGAAAACTCTGTCAAATGATATATGAATCATGGAATGGATGCAACCATCTAGAGAATGAGCATGTAAATGGATCTAGGGATGGATGCATCTATTCGATAAAGAGGATCATATCGAAACCAAGGTATGGTCATAGCCATCCAATAATGAGAAGGATCACATATGATAACTCACGGTATGGTCACATCCATCCATCTGAAAGAGACATGTATATCAAAATAATCATGTCACACCGCTTTGCAACCTAGACTTTTGTAATATGAGCCCAGGGACTTGCGCTCTAACACGACCCACTCAAAGTACAAATTCTAACACGTGAATATATGTGTTGACGTCGAAGATGCTAGAAAATCACTTTATTACTAGTCAATGATGTAAACTATTAACAAGCGCGAAAGAAACCACCAATAATGACAACGGATCTCAAGGTACCATCAACACAATTCACGGAATGTGAATAGAGGAACAAAAGTCAAACACCTGTGAAGTCACCCGATCGAAAGCCAATGATGTGAATTTGTCGTCGAGTGCGAAGAACTTGCCATTAGGGCATGCAAGCTCTAAGGAACTGGAAGAGAGTCTCTTGGTCAACTTCTTGGATAATGAGCTGAAGTTGATAGGAAGCGACCGTGTCAAAGGAGGGCCATAATGTATCCCACATCATCAACACGAGACAAAGGGATGCAAAATGATTTTGGGTGATACAGAGAATCATGGGTAAGTGTAACTGCAAAAGGACAACTCTTGAACATATTGGTGACACGACTGGAAGTTTGGCAACTTTTGGATCCATAGGATCAATGGTCATGATTACCTGGTAGAGATCAAATGGAAGGATAAAAAAAGGGCCCAACCCAGGGAGGTTAATGATCACTAGTACAAAATGAGAGATTAATGACTACATGACTAAAAATGTTAGTCACCATAATTATTTAAAGTGAATTACTACTAAATTTGAGCAATTTTAAGTGACCCAGCTAAAAATGACTAACTGAAATGACTAATTTAGTCTAGGGATAAAATATACGACTACATAATAAGTGACCCAACTAAAAGAGACTAACTTAAATGTCTAATTTAGTCAAGGACTAAAATAAATGACTAAATAATAAGTGGAAAAATTAAAAATGTTTAATGTAAACAACTATTAGAGTCCAAGAATAAAAAATATGACCAACTAACATTCTTAATTATGCTAGTCATTCTTAATTATTTTACTCTAGAAATGGAAAGCTATAATTTTGATACTGAACTGTTACGTTCCATTAAATTTTAACACTCTCTAATTCCATCTACAATGTTAAAATTTAGAGACCCCTTTAAGGGGGACTCTAACTCCTCCTGCAATGTTAACATTTAGATAAATGGATTCAATGACCCCTTTAAAGGGGTCAATGAATCAATCTATAATACTAATTTTCTAACAATTTTATACAATATAGAGTATAAGTTTAAAATATATAATAGTTTCATACCCCCTTTAGAAGGAGGGACATGAAAGAGATTTTGAAACTGACACAGAAGGGATTTAAGGGTTAATAAGAATTTGTTCCTCACATCTTAGAGAGAGGACCCATCTTAATTATTGCACTAGATTCACAGAGACAATGATTTTATTAATTTGAATTCAAAGTATTTTGATTTAAACTTGGTCAACAAATATATTATTATAAATAATTCTATAGATACATGCAAGGTTTGCAGAGAAGATCTCAGTTTCCAATCTCGTGCTTAGGTAAAAGTTGAATTATTCTCCACTTACAACAAATAGAGGAAGCTAAATTAGTATATATATATAGTTGAATTCTTTAAATTTAAATATAAAAAATGTATGTTCTAATTATGTAATTTTAATTGATGATAATTATCATATTCTTATTTACATTCCCTCATTCAATTTATTGAAAGTAATTGAAAGGGTATTTCTGAATATTATGATCCCAAATATGAAGGGGGACACTCAACCTAGGTTTTATACCATGGTGGATAATTGTTTTCAAGCCAACAAGTATAAATTGTGGAATACCATTTAGTTTGGAAATAATCCCATCCTGAGTCTTAATTTTATGTTTCTTTTTTATTTATTTATCCAACTACATTGATATCATACACAAGGGATGCATGTCCTTTCAACTTTGTTAATATAATCTTCACTCTCTTGCGGTCCTCAATTTCTCAAACCCGAGGGATTTCTCCATCTTCCCAATCTAATACATCAACTAGTCTTATCTCATATGGGGCCTCTACTTTTCACTCTTCATCACTCACATCATGAATATCTACTGCAATCCCTTTTTTCTTAGCTTCCTCCATGGAATCGATTCTAGTTAACATGGGCCTCAACTTCTAGGTGATTTTATTTGTAGCTCATCTATGTTTCCTTCTACCCTATGCTTGTATTCCCAATTCCCTTATGTGCTCTTCTGCAATTCTCCATATTATAGATTCGCCAAACAAATTCCCTTTGATGAATTGTTCTTCAATTCATGTGTAGGCATTAAACCTACTTTAATACCAAACTAATTTTTCCTAGATTAATATTTACATAAGCAACAACAATCATAGCTACAAGTCCACTTCAAACATAACATATGATAAACAAGAAAGCACACACAAAATTTCACATCCTAAAATATTATGAAAAATGGCTTTTCTCTTAGAAATACATAGACAACATTTAAATGACCCCTTAATTCTTTTTTGACTAAACTAGTTTCATATACTCAACAATTCATTATAATTTACACTCTCAATTAACTGAAAAAGAGTTATATTTCACAGCATTTTAAAATTCAACCAACCAATTTTTAATCAACCACTTACAACCTTTCATAATAATAAATGAAAAATATCGAAAACTCCAATTTTTATAATAAAAGGAGAATAGTGTAATATAAAACTCCATATTTATCTAACCTTTAATACCAATAAACCAAACTTTATAAAAAAAAATAATTTATCTTGGTCACAAACACTCTTACTATATATAATTTTACTTAACAAATTCAAATTTATCTCAATAAACTGAGGGTCCGCACCAGAAGAATAGAATTTTCCTCAAAAATATTTATTTTTTCTTTCATAATATCAATATACACCCTAAGAACACTAGAAGCTCTTTCGAGGTGGGTGATAGTTTAGTGGTTAATCCTAAATGAAAAAAATTCAGATAAGTCAGCCACACAATAATTATTTTCATAAATCAACAGATGTAGTTATTTTTTTATTTTTCCTCCTGGGGTGGGAGCGAATGTGGTGTTTTTGTATGACAATTATTTTTGTGCAAAAATGAATTACATGTAAATGACTATGCTACAACAATATCTGCTAGACTTTTAACTGTGTAATTCCAGATACAACGACTTTAATAAAAATGTTTCTGCATGTGGGATTTTTATTTTACTATCATAAAATACTATTTTCTTATATTTTTATTTGGAGTGATGAAAAGGGAGAGGTAGTTTTATGCAATTCGATTGACATCTCCATAACAATTTCCACAGAAAAGGTAGGTATGCTAATTCAATCTGGAAATGTTCCAATCTCGGTTGAGGTGATTAAAATGGGTTATGAAGTCCCTTTTTCATTCTCGACAATTTTTTGCTCTTTTTGCATTCACTACTGCCTTTTTGTTTCCCAAGTTATATTCAGTAATTAGAAATACAAATTCATAAGGCATATAGTATATATAGTTCTGCCAGCATAATGTTGGCTATATTATCTAGTACAGTTCCATATATGTTGAATATTGATTCCTGGATTAATGTTTGATCAACTTAGATCAATCTGAATCCTAGATCTTAAGAAATGAGAGGAATTAAATGAAAATAGAAATGTAATTTTATCGATGTTTAAAATTTTTGGGATGAATATGGATCTATACTGATTTTATTACAATTTTATAGTTATCATAGTCCTTTTCTATTAGATATTTTGATTACTATGGATGGGTACTTCTAAATTTCTAATCTTTATAGATTTAGTGTATTAGTGTTACAGATGCGACACATCAAGCTTTCCTATAGAAGTACCTCAATATTCTCGATGCAATGAGACTTTAAATATTACTAGTAAAACTGAGATTGATAACTGATTATCTCATGGAGTCATGCCTATAATTGGCCCATTTGAGTAGTGTACCTCAAAAATCGAAAAAATAAAACAGTGCTTAAAATCATGAAACATAAGCACTGTAGCATTGAAAATAGGCTAACAGAGGTGCTAGTAGCACCGATTGTGACCTATCTTCCGGGTGGAGTGCTCTTTTCATGAGAATTTCCCATGTGAGCAGTGTACCTCAAAAATCGAAAAAATAAATTACTGCTTAAATCCATGAAGCATAAGCACTGTAGCATTGAAAAAAGGCTAATAGAGGTGTTAGTAGCACCGATTTTGACCTACCTTCCGGGTTGAGTGCTCTTTTCATGAGAATTTCTTTGACCATATTGTAATATGTCATAAGTTCCTAGAGAATGTACTAAAATAATTCCTTCTCTTCTCCCCAATTACTAAATCCATTACTTAGTTACAAAAGCCGCAACCTCAGTTAAACCATAAGAGACTGCAATTCAATGGGAAGATATTGGAAACCTCTAGTCTAAATTATCGCCATCTCCATGATCCTAATTTCATTCCCTGGGTCTTCTCCAACTTGCTCTTAATTATTAGTTGGAGAAATCTGTGGCTAAGATTACTTACTCTCCTTTCTAGATATAATTGTATATAAGTATAATTGTTAGACGACTCTACAGACTATGGCTTGGTTTTTTATTTTTTATTTTTTATTTTTTATTTTTTTTATATAGCAATTCATACAGTGCAGGTTCTAACTTCATAGAAGCCTGGAACTATGATGCCACATTAGCTACATTACTTTATTACTTTATAACAATAGGAGGTGGGTCCAAAGAAAAACAAACAATGATTTCCTAACTAAAGTGCATCGATTTGGATAGCTAGCAGAACATTCTTATTCAACCATGGTTTTGGTGAGCCCATAGGTTGTCCTAATATCTAAAAGAGAAATATTAGCTCAAGAATTTACATGACAAGAATGGCCATTAGGTGCTGTAGTATTAACTCGTGTTGAAATATTCTAAGTCTGTACCCATCACTATTGCTAATGCTACAAGACTAAAGTTCTTCAACTGTCAATGTTATCATGTCGTGTGTACCGTATCAAATTTCAATTTATTTTTACTTCAATTTATTTTTACTAGAATGACGAATGATACCATTTTCCTTCCATGGATCGCGTGACTTCCCTTTTTTCTTCCATAATTATAGAGTCTCTTCTCCCATTTAGCCACACTTTCTTTTCACCTTCAACGCTAAAATATCCTCTAACATGTTGTTAGTGTGAACTAACCGTTGCTTAGGAGAACGTATAGAAATAAATGGAAATGAACATAACTGTAAGCAATGTTTCAATATCAATCTTAGTGTCCGTCAATATTCATACCTTTTACTAAGCCTGCAATAAATAAAATAACTAATCAGATTGTACAGACTTGAAAAAAATGTTGGAAGATGAGTCCCAATCATGCTATGAATAAATCACTTCAATATTAGCACAATAGAATAAAAAATGACAGCACCATTTTCTGGCTCCAAAACAATACTTTCTTCCTTAAACAGGGCTGATAAGATGTCTCTAAAAAATCATAATACTCATTTAGTTTTGGGAGTAACAAGATCAATTGTACATTTTCTTGTCTAGGATTCTCAATATTTGAATGGCACAATCCTCCATTATTAATATATGTTCCTTTACAAACGCCTAAAATATACAAGTGGCATTGAGTGCCAATACCCTGCTCTCCACACCTTCCAGTCCTAAACAATTCATGTGCTTGAATCAAATACCATATCCCATTCCTTCCCTTTATTGATTCAAATGGTTTTTTCAAAACACACACCTTTTAATCTCATACTTCCATACATAGTTGAATCTTTAGAATAGTTTATAGATATCAAAAGTTAGTTAATTCACAAATATTGCAATGTTTATTATGCAAAATACTTAATTTACAATTTCCATTTAGCAATACATTTCTAATTCGCTTTCTCTTTTACTGAATCACAAAGGAGGACTTGAAGCCCAAGTTGATGTAATAGCATGTTGATTTATGTCATAGTATTTATCATTAACATCATAAACAACTTCAACAAAAACTTACTGTTAAAAGAGCCTAGTCTTTAAGAGCACCTAATGCTATTTTCTTATGTTCCTTGGAAGTACAACTAAGAAGAATGGTTCTTTAAGATTTCACTTATAAGCCAAAAGAATATGTAACTTAGTTATCCAGAGCATCAATACATCTTTGAGTTTCTACAACCAAATATCCAAGAACTATAGATTGATCACTACAAGGTCATGGAATAACCTCAATTGTCTTTTCTTGAATAGGTGGAAGTCCAATGGCCAAGCTCTTCACTAATGGTTCCAAGCTATGTTGAAAACCCCCCTTGACATTGTGAATCTTATGACCATATCACAAAGCATACCTTAAGTTTCAATCATTCCATTTCTTTGCTAAATAACAAGCTCTAACTAATCCTCAATTTCAATAATCTCCCTAATTAGCATTTCCTTACTACACTTTATACACACAAAATTGCATGTTGGAAAATTAGAATTGTCCCTTTACAAGGCTTAGCAGTTGTTTTATGCTTGTATTATATGATTTCTTCCATGTCTTCTAGTGGAAGAGTTACATAAATATTTATGACTTAGATCAGGTGGGTTATATTAATCTATTTGGATTTTTTCATTCAATGCTTCTGTCTCTATATAGTTAATTATATTCCATCTACATCAAATTCTTCCATCTTTTCAGTTATAAGTTATAAATGCTATCCTATCACTACTCTTGGAATATTATGTCTGTGGTGTGGTGGAATGATCCCAAATTATCTCTTATAGAAACATCTCTACATTCCTTTGCCAATTATCTATAACATTGAACTGCTTGCTAATTATGTATTTTGTTAAAATGATATGAAGGTAAATACTATATTACCTCTTTTTCTTTTAATTAAACCTAGTACATACACGTTATTGGTCATTACATCTATGTAGGAGTTTTGTGATTGAAGTACATGAAACAACTCCGAAGTGGACTTTTTTTTATTGTTGGATCTACAAAATGGGCAAAGGCCACAAAGGTAATTTAATTTTTAAAAGAAAAGATAAATATTGATATGTTATGAAAGAGTATTCTTCTTAAAGATATGTGCTCCCTAAATACGTGCAAAATATGTTCCTACTTCATGATACACTATCTCCTCAAGTATTGCATTTGTTATAATAACGTTAACTTCCTCCACCTCTTATTAAACAAGATTAAATTTTGTCCAGTATTTGAATTCTGCACGCACATAACTTTCATCATAATTTCTCAGCTATCATATTGCATGAATACATGTATTTTAAAATTATGTATTCTAAAATTTGGGATCTTCCAATAGAGTATAGCTCATTTGGCTTGAGACAAGGTTTCACCAATCAACAATTCCTTGACATTTTTTTTCCGTGACACCTCAATGATACAATAGTTTATACCAAAAACAATTGGCGTATTTGGAAGATCAATTTGCACATATTTTGAAACTAGTTGGTTCGTATACTCTTCCCTTTTCTTAGTGTTAGAAAAAACTTATTTGTTCAAATGATCATATTTGTAGTGTTGCAAATGTTGCTCCAATAATGTTATGTGAATCTATTGGTTATACATTGGTAAAACATTTGGTGCTGGGAAATGCAGCGTATATAATAGATTCACTGTGTCATCAATGCACCTAACATACTTGTGTTTTCCTCTATTAGGTAAACTCATGATATATTTCACTTACTTTTGGAGTTAGTATAGCCATGTACCCATTTTATATGATAGCCATTTCTATCAATAATATCTCTTCTTGTATGGAGAATAAATATGAATTATGTATGATAATGTGTCATTGTGATACTACCTACAAAATGGTTTGGGAATACAATTGTGTTATCTTATCTCAATTTATTTTTTTTACTTAGCTTCTCAATGGTTTGGGAATACAATTATGTTATCTTATCTTAATTTTTTTTTTTTTTACTTAGCTTCTCAAAACAATATTGATGAGTTATATGATGTGATTATGTTCTACAGTTTATTTTTACTCTTTTAGTTTCTAGTTTTCATTTTTTCCATCTCGTCAGCTACTTTATATACAAACCTCCATACTGTAAATTAGAATAAATAATTCTACCTCCATGTCAATGGGGGCATTAACATTTCCTTGATGGTTATAATTGTCAAATGAGTAAACATGTCTAGGTATTTTCCCACAATAACATGTGCATTATTTCTTAAAGTATCATATGCGTTTACATCATAGACTATATAAATATTTTCTCCATAGCCCATGTAGTTTTTAACTTTGTACAATTAATCATTGCAAACATATTCTTAATAAAAATAGAAAAGATAATATGGTAAATACACAAATTTACATAGATATTTTGTCCTAAAAACCCAAACCACAAAAAACCATCAAGCTTATTATTATTATTATTATTATTATACATTTGTAGTAATATTAGCTCTAATCATGTGTACTCATAATATCTTTCAATTCATATTTTCTATGGCACATGAAACCTACTCTTTGATATAATACTGCAAGAGTAGCTTTGTGGGGGAAAACAATAAGAGGTTGCATGGAGACATTTCATGAAAAATTATGGAATTGTCACTTTTAATGGAAGTTTGTTGATCAACTATTAGAAGATTATTTTATGTGCATTGAGATTGGAAAGAAGAAAAAATATATAATAAGACTAGTGGGTGACATTTTATTTGCTTTGTTTCTACAGGTCATCTCGACACATAGAGGTCACTATCACTCAAATGAAGGAAACTTGTTTGAGTTTCTTGCTTTTCTGAGGAAAAATGGCATTCACATTATCGATGTTGAGTTATATATCATATAAATCATTTATAGTCTACTTCAGTTTATATTCCATTGTTCATCACCTTTCATGTCTTATACTTTGCATTCTTTCTTGTTTCATTTTTAGAAGAGGAACTCAATATAGATGGAAAGACATGGGATATGAAGAAAGAGGGGATCAATAATGTTGAAGCAGAAAATGCACAAAATAGAGAGAAGAGAAACGATATAGTGATACGTTTAAAGCTAATATCATCTATGAGACACATGTTGACCTAGATTGTCATTGATGTGAATATGACAATATTCCAGGATGCTAAATAATGATATGAAGCCAAGGAGAAGCAGAGTAGATCCATGAAGAAACAGGAGCAAGAAACCAAGGATCAAGGCCATTAGGAAAGCTAAGCCATGAGTAATAGTTTGTTAATGGAGGAGTTAACAAAGGAGGCATATCAAAGCTATCACTTATACTTAAGAGTATTGTAGAGTATTAGAGGAGTTAACACATCAGAGGAGTATTGCAGAATATTAGAGCAAGGGAGGAATATCGGAAAAGATATCAGAAGCCATCAAGGTATGAAGGTATCAGAGAAGTTCATTGAAAGACATTGCAAAGCGAAAGGAAGACCTATTGGAGCAAGAGGAGCAATATTGAGAGTATCACATGTATTATATGCCCAAGAAGAATAGAGAGGAGAAGAAGAGACAGAGGAATCATAATGGGTCTTTGAAGATGAAGATTGAATGAACAGGAACCATTGGATCTTGGAGATCAACAGATGAGATTGCTTTTAATGAGCGACCAAGACTAAGTCGCGCATCGTAAAGTCAAAGAAATGAATGACAAAGATTAATTTAAGTATTAGCGGATGAGGAAATCAGAGGAGTCGTCGCAACCGTCGATGGTAGAAGATCTATGGTCATTGGGCGCTAAATAGCTCAGGCGTTAGTCGAAGAGAAAGGTGGGTTTATAAGCAGAAATGGTTTATTAGGTTGAGAATAAGAGGTAAGTTGTAATAGGAGGAAGTCATCCGATTCCATTAAGCAATTGACACGTCACACGTCGGAGGAGAGAGGAAACCTCTTTATCGGGTGGGTAATCCTCGTGCATGTAGCTCACTCGATATCGTTGTCAAGTGTTGGATCAAATGTGGTTTTGATCTATGGTGCAAGATCACCAAGAAGCTTTGTTGGTCGGGTGTAATATCAACTGTTGGATGGGATGGTAAGATCTATGGTGGAGGATTGATCCAAAAGGAAAACATCAGAAAATGTGCAAAGACTATAAAAAGGCGGAAAAGGTAAGTTATGCATGATTATTGTGTATTTCTATTATATAAACATTATAATAGAAATAACGCAGATATAAGGATTTCATGTGGTTAAATTCTATATAACCAGTGTTATAGAGTGGAAAGGTGTTATATATATATATATATATCGAAGAGATCACATCGACGAGTTCTATTAAGTACCAGATTGAAACCCCCGACTGTGATATACAATTGCGGACCCGATGGTCCTATTATATCGTGCCCTAATGGTATATGACGTCCATCATATCAGGAGTTATGTATCACAGCGTTTAAAGCCTTGTCACATTACAATTGTGATAGAAATATGTATGCGGACCCAAGTACACCATTGCAATATGATTCAATATATTATTGCATCCGCCATCTCGCAAGACTCTTGTAAAGCCTTACCACATTGAAAGTGCCAATTGCGATAATATACAGACCCGAACAGGTTATAGCAAAGAGTAGAAGAGTATATAATATATAGATGCAATATGTATGTGGAACCGTTGCAACATTATAATACGACCTATTGAAATATCCCATCCATTGTATCGCTAGTCTCTAAGGGATGTCAAACTGCCGATTGCGGTTGCGAATGTGAAGTGGCATGTGGGACCTCCCTGTTGCTATAGTCTCTCCAATGAAATCCTACGTAAATAATGAAGTCTAATGTATGAATATTATTAAAGGAAAAAGGACCCCTTTGATATTTTTTAATAAGCAACATTTCTTTGTATTTTGGCCTCTCTTCCTCTTGAATGTGTCCTATGAGTATTGGAACACTCGAATAGACAGAGGAAGCCATGGATCAAGAAGCCGAAGTGTCGAGTGAGCACAGAGGAAGTTAAAGCGACCGGAGGAGAGAAGCTAGAAGGTCGAATAAGCATTGAGGAAGCCAAAGCTCAAGCGAATGAAAGGGAAGCCAAAGGTCAGGCGTATCAAGATAACAAAATAGAGAATTGTCTATATGTAGTTGTTGTTGGTGAATTGGAAGAAAGAAGGAAGTCGACGGTCCAGTAGGATAGAAAGAGGCCAAAGGTACAGTAGGATAGAAGGAAGATGAAGGTCCAGTCAGACAAGAGGCAGTAGAAGGATGAGTAACTCTGTTGATCATGTTACCTTGTGAAAGACTTAGACCTGTGATGAATTAATCAGGTACATAATGCATATTGAAGAACAATTATGTGATATAATAAATAAAGTTTCATTTGATATCGCTTGAAGGGAACAATGGCTAGCACCAGTATTGAATCATATTTGAATGTATTTCTGGGAAGTAAGAGATTGCAATAGCAAGAATAGTGTGCAGTAGTCACGCTGGAAGCATTCACCATGATAGTGATAACAGAGGCTTGAAATAGAGAGTTGGTTCTTACGCAGAGCTTAGTGCAGCTAATAGTAGACTCACTAAAGCTGTGTGGAGACATTATTAGAGATGATGATGGCTATTTGATATCATCATGAGATAAATTTTGCAGACTCTGTGTGGAAAGTATGAGGAGTTGTAAAGACCTCTTCATATGAAGACTCGTTGCCATTGATGCTGTAGCATGGAGACTACAATGACGCTGTAAATAGACAGAATTCAGTAAAGAAGAGTTTTGGGAGCAGAACATTTGATCTAGGTGGATATTAGTGGCCACCCACCAAGTCCACTTGGACCCCCACCATTATTTCTTTCAGCTTTTCAGTTTCCTTAATTGTAGCATAGTTTACTATTTTTACCAGTGTTCCAGGTCCTAAACTCCCGGAGCCATTTTGAGGCCCTAAACGATGTATTTTGGGAAAAATAGGAGCAACATGGGTCCATGGACTAATGTTGCTCTTCCCAAAGTTGTAGTTCTCAGATAGACATTTCTAACAAGATGTTGTACGCGTCAAACATAGATCTTATGCCAAAGTTATGACCCTAGGAAGTTGATGTACCAATTTACCCAAACAGGGCCCACAGTTTGGTGTTTCATCTTCTAAGGTTAGGTTTTTGGATGTTTAGGGTTTTCCATTGTTTCTCAACAATAAATAGGCCTTCGAGCCTCATTGTAACACAGTTTAGAGGCATGTAGCCACCACATCTCTTCTCAGAGATAAGCTACCATCGCCCTAGCTGTTTATTTCCATTTTCATATCTCAGTATTTTATATTACTGAAATGAAGTGTTATTTTCATTGCATCTTTGTGTTTATGATTATATCTGTAATTTGTTGCATTCCTGTTTAAATCCGGATCAGTGGTATCAAAACGGTCTGTTTTTTCTTTGCATGTCCCCAATGAGGTTGGGATATAAGGAGTTAGGGGAACTGGTTGAACCTTTGCAAGACAAGCCTCGCAAAATCCGATGGCCTCCCATGGCGAATGAAAAGAAAGACGAGGGAGCAGGAGATCCTATCAAAATCTTGCTCGAAGAAGCTCTCGAGCGACAAAGGAACGCGATGATGGAAAACTTTTCCCAGATCCTTTAGTAGCTACCTAGGGCCAACGCATCGGCTTCCCATAGCTACTCTGGAAATGGCACACCGTTTAAGGTACAAGTTATTTTTGAGATCCCCATATTCAAGGGTCAGATAGACGCAAATGCCGTCGATAAATGGTTAAATTTGCTAGAGGGTTGTTTTTCTGTTCATGATTTTTCGAGTCAAGAAAAGATTATTTTCGCTCTTCTCAAAGCAGCCCCCCACATCAAGGACTGGTGGGAAACCTACTGCGAGTAAAAGGATGAAAGTACCAGCTCACTATTTTCAGCCGCACCCACTTAGAATTCATTCTGGGATGCCATCAAGGAGTAGTACTACCCTGTTAGAAGCTATGATGATCAATACATAAAGTGGACCACACTGTGGTAGGGAAGGGATGAAGACGTGGCGGCGTTTACCAATATTTTCCATACCCTTCGTACAAAGTTGGGTATCAAGGATTCAGAGCAGCATTTGATACTCAAATACCGCGGCTGCCTGCACAAGTACATCCAGGGAAAAATAGAATTCCTAAACATCTCCTCGCCCGGCACGACATACTGATATGCCGTCAAGGTTGAGAAAAAGTTTAAATAGAATAAGTGTTACCGGGAATAGTGTCCACTCGGAGCTACTATTCCCACTAAGACTAGTAGCTATCTTAGAAACAAACAAGTAAAGTCTACTTTCGCTTTCCTTTATGAAAATAGATAAGAGTGGAACAAAGGAGACCAACCTTA